>VOMN01108012.1:0-25862 GCA_014899125.1 Orchestia grillus | reverse complement strand
AAACCAGTGACTTTATTGAGGCCTGCACACCAGACCTCACCCGAAGAAAGAGAGAGAGAGAGAGAAGCTAGACTCAAAATTACTTACAAATTAGGGCTTATTAAATATTTTATTTTTCAATAATACTGATTTTTTTTAGAAAAAGTGGAGAAAACAGATCCTCTAAGACACCGTATTTTTTTTTATATTTTCATCAATGTCTGCCATTGAATCAGGTCTCGTTTTCCATGAATTAGACCTGAAAACTCTAAATTACGAGGGAATGAAGGCTTATTAAATTTTATCTTCCGTATTACTAGTAGAAGTATTCATTTCCAAACACAAAAAATGAAACGAAGTATTTGCAATGCAGACAAGTATCGCGATGAAAAAACAATCATGAAATCGTCGACACACAGTGAGGTGAACACAATGGCCGGGACGACAGAGGGCAAAACGTTGATGGCCAAGAGGAATAGAGTACAGCTAATTACGGAGCCCTGGGGAATACCTTCATTCTGAACAATCACTCGGGAGAAATTCCCTCCAATCTTCACATGAAAGGAGCGCTACCCAATAAATCGTATGAGGTAAAGTGGTAAATTACCTCTGAGGCCTATCGTGCATGTATCTGATAATACCGTACCGCCAGGTGGTATCATAGGCCTTCATGTCGAAGAAGACGCTGACTGCATGCCGTTCTTTTTCTTCGTTTTTAACCAAATAATTCTGCAGGCAGACTATCGCGTCAGTAGTTCCCAGCAATCGGCGGCAGCCAAAGTGGGTAGGGGTGATAATATCTTGGGCCTCAAGGTGTCTCATAAGTCTGACATTCACAATTCTCTCCAGTAGCTTGCCGACGCAACTCGTCAAAGCGATGGGGCGACATCTTCGGCGGGCTGACCTGGTTTGTGGAACGCCAGGACAGTTGCTGTCCGCCAGCTTTGTGGATAACAACGAGTCTTCCAGATTTTGTTGTATATTAACAGGAGTACTCTTATTGCCGTGCTATGCATCTTTCCCAACATTCTATATTGAATGCCGTCTGGTCCCGGAGAGCTATTTCTACTATGTCGGAGTGCATTGTATAGTTCGGTCATTGTAACGTCATCATTGTATTAATATTATAGTCTGGTGCTGAAATCGAGATGTTGTTGCTCTATGGTTCCTTTAGATGCAAGGAAAGTCGGTGCATAGTGCCAGTCGCTACTGACGTCAGAAAAACTTCGAGCGAGGGCCGTCCGTTACTGCGCGTGGTTCCGCAACGCGGTTGCCATTCACAGTGACACCCGGCAGTCTCGCACTCTGCTTGCCCATCATCTTTTTGACGCGTTGTCAGATCTTAGTCATCGGCGTCTTACAGTTGATGGAAGATACATAACGTCTCCATGAAGCAGTTCTTGCGGCCTTATGGGTACGTTTCGCTCTGGCCCTTGCTTGCTTATAAGCAATCTTATCAGCCATGTTTCCGCAGCACAGCTAAATACCCCGTCAGTTTTCCAGCCATCGGTATATATCTTGGAGATATCTGCGTGCTGTTCCAAGACATGGATCAGGGAAAGCCGCTTCAGGGCCGTGTAGGGAGTAGATCTTCCATTTGGGAGTCTGCAGCCTGGGCAGAAAGTATCCATTGCTATCGGCCAAGTTGGATTGTTCATTTATTGTACAGGTAATACTTTGAAGGGAGGGAGCTGCAAAATGTCAAATAGGGGCCTCATAATCCATCGTCGCGGGCAAATTAGACGGCATTATGCCCAGTTCATTCGGTTGGGCACGTACGCTAAGACAAGTGAGGGGGAGAGGGGCGTTGGTCGGGCAGACCAACTAAATGAGAAATATTAGAGAAAGGGTAAGAATTCGCACTGGTATATTTTAGTGTTTATTATAAAATAATCAAATCCTCTGATTCAACACTTCCTCATTGGTCAACAGAGAGATAACAAAAGAAAAACAATTAAAATTCGAGCATGAGATACGTTGAAGCTGACAGATCGAGAGGAGGAGCACGTTGAAGACCACTTCCGAATTACATTACCTACCAACCCCGAGTAAAAGTAATACAGCAACGGAAGTTACACAATTTACCAATTAAAAATCAACCAAGACACAATTGTATCTAATTATTTTAATTATAAACGTAAGGCAGAGCCGCCAAATAAAAAAAGCTCTTTGTCGTGGAATTGATGGTAGATTGAAGGCGAGTATATCGCTCAGTTTCCACCAGGGTCACCAACATCAAGCAGGGCCCCCCCCCTCCCCCAACTCTAATTGGGACTTTTAAAGACGGACAGGTTTGAATTGGAAAGTTCAGTCAATTTCTGGGCTCATTCGAGACTCAGTTCGCAAGAATTGGCGGCAAAATCTGAGGGACAATTGAGAGCAACTGAGCTTCCCAAATAAGGCAGAAGCAACGCTGGATTTTAGGTGAAGAAATTGTACGTCTTCACGTCATGAATTGCAACAGCATCAGGTAATGGAAATTACGACGACCGTAATGCTAGCTTGATTGAGCAGAAACAACCATCAGTTGCGTCTGTAAAAATGTTGGCAAGTAAAATAAAAATTTCCTTCTCTCTCTCGTAGTCAGCATTAGGAAGAAGCGGCAGTGATCGAGCAGGGGTCTCCGAACTACAAAAGGCGGACCGGACCACATCAAGTTCGTCATCCTCAAAAATTTCCAGAGCTAACCCAAGAATAGTTTGATAGAAATAATCCGCATCATAACGAACACAGCACGTACGCGTAGTTGACTAAGAGAGCCAAATTTAGCATGGTAGGTCGTACAACCAAAAGACCGTGGAACGAATAAAATCCGGTAGTATTCGAGTTTTTCTTGATTCTTTTTCCTGTCTATCCGCTCAAGTGTTACACCCAGTTCTATCAACGTAATCAACGGAATAACTGGCGAAATAAAATATGGCGTGGAAAGATCAACTCGTCAGTTTCTCAAAAACACTAAGTTATAGCGAAGGAATTGCATTAGGAATGACCACCACAACGGGTTATGCTTCTTTAAGAGCCATCGTACATCATCACTTCATCAGGAGACCCCTGCCGAGAAAAGCAGCTAACTTGTCTCATCAAAAGAGCAACAGTGAGCACTCATAGGAACCGAGTTTAAGATACTCAACTCTGCGCTGTACGGTAAAACATGGACTCAGTGACAAAGCCAGCACGTATTACGAAAACGGCGTTCATCAATTACACAAGGTATCATCTACACAGATACAAACGTCCATGAAGTAAGGGTTCTTAAAAACAACTATTACACGGCGAATCGTTGCAAATTAAAATAAATAATAGGTGTAGCTAGAGCGGACAGAGACAAACGAAGAGCAAAGTTTGTAGCGTATATAGAGAACCGTGACATTAACGGCCACAGGCACTAAATAGCGACAGAGATCACGAACAGCAGTGTCGAGCAACAACAAAATATCCACCTCCCACTGTAGCCAATATAAAACAATAGTCGTAAGAAAATCCCCCGAGGTACATACACTTTACATTAATTAGGTATCGCAAACTATATACATTACTTCAATGAAGCTTAACATGTATATATATTTATAATATATATAAATCATGCAGATAGCACTGCAATCAATATAACAAATCACAATTGAAGTTTGAGAATCTCATCAAAATAATTACAGTGACTATATACAAATTAGAAATCGCATAAGAATTTTCTGTGAGGTGTATGTACAGAGCTAAAAGGAGGAGGGAAGCTAGGCAGAGGTGTACTATAAGGTGTCGACAAGCTTGGACAGTTGGTCTTGTGGAGTCATGTCCGGTGCGTCTGCATCGCCTGACGACGGCTGAGGAGGAGCAACTAAAACTTGTTGAGGGGCTCCACCCCCTTGGGGTTGTCCCATCAGAACATTATCAGGTGGCCCAGCGTTGCCAGATACAACAGGGTGTGGAGACTGGACTTGGTGAGGAGAGGGCACGGCTACAGAACGAGGAGAGGGAAGGGCTTGGTGAGGGCGGGGGGATGGCTGGGGAGAGCGGACTGCCTGTTGAAGACCGCCTCCAGGAGGCGGTGATGTGACAGATTGCATAAGTTGCTGAGGAGATTGTGAAGGAAGAGAAGACAACCCCGTTACGCACGGACCTGGGGAAATGGCCGAACTACCTCCTTTCAGTTGCTGCTGTAGCATCATCTTCTGTTGAGGCTGCTGCTGGGACTGTTGAGGAGGCAATGCCTGTTGCTGTGAAGCCTGCACTTGCTGCCCTGAGTTGAAACCCATTGGAGAGAATTGCTGACTTTCCATTTGCTGAGGCACGAAGTTCGGATGTGATTGCGGGCCAAAATGCCGTCTCTGAGGGCCAGCAGCGCTCATTGGGGGTTGTGGCTGCTGAAAACCAACTTGTTGCTGCTGTTGCTGTCTCATGGCCATTATTTTTTGCTGCTGGTACCACTGAGGATTGTGCATCTGACCGTGCGGCATCCCCCCCGCCATATGAGGACCCTGTTGGGGACCACCTTGGTTCCCTCCCATAGGTACAACCATGCCCATGCCCGGTTGCTGTTGCTGTGGTGGTTGTTGTTGCATCGTCATTTGCATCGTAGGCGCCTGCTGTTGTTGTTGCTGTTGCATGGGCATTTGCAGCCCAGGTGGTTGTTGCTGCTGCTGTTGTTGCTGCATGGGCACTCCCTGTTGCTGTTGCTGATACATGCCGCCAGGCTGAGGAGATTGTTGCGGTTGACTCGGCTGTTGCTGTTGTTGCTGCCCTTGCTGTTGCTGTTGTTGCTGCTGTTGCTGCTGCTGCAATAGCTGACGCTGCTTAATAAAGGCAGCCATTAATTGTGGGTGTGTCTTTAGAATCGCCAAGACTTCGCTCTGCTGATTAGGGGAAGTCGGACTACGGAACTTCTGCAAGAGCTGCTGCAGAGCAAGCGTTGAGTTCCGCTGGGGCTGTTGACCTGGAGGACCCATCACTTGATGCCCCGTGGCAGAGCTTGTCGCTACACCTACAGTAGGATTAGCGCCCACCACAGGAGCCACCGACGAAGGCGCAGAGCCGTTAGGAGGGTTCTGCATAAGAGTGGGACGCTGCATGCCGCCCGTTCCGTTCGTCTGCCCAGGACCAGCATTTGGATACCTGCGTAAAAGAAGCTCAGTGAGACATCGAGATGGCATGCAGATATCTATGCAATAAAAAATGAAGGAACCAAAGTTAGGGACGATAATGAAAGTTCAGGTACTTGTTTATTTTCAACAAAAAAATAATACATCAACACAAGAAATCAAGGAGATTCTTACAATATGCGTTCAAGAGTTGAATTTCAGAGTATTTTGCAATAGCACAGCAAGAGAAAAAAATCATTATTAAAATTTGACTTCAATATTTAAATAGTCTTGTACACAAATTATTTCTGCAACTGGGTAGCATTTTCATAAGTCATTACTAAAATCCAGTGAGACAAATTACTTTCGTACTTTAAACTAAATTTCTATTTCATAAAGAGGAAAATCGACACGGAAAAAATTCTAGCACAGTCCGATGCTGAAGAAAGTTGAGCAGCTGAAATACTTCGCTAACAACCTGACAAAAATTTAAATCATGTAGTGTAGTATAGAGCCAAGTTCAAGAGACTTCCAGGTGGTAGTAGTAGTAATTTTTCAGCGCTTTAGTGACCCGGACTAAGCAAGAAACCTTTAGCGCATCATGAATTTTATAAAAATATTGTAAATTTATTTGGTAAAACAAAGAGAACACTCGGCATCGTGCAGCGTGGACTGCATTTGAATAGTTTCAGTACCGCCGAGCTGAAATAGACAAGGTCGTTTTCGCGGTGAACACTACAATCAGTCACAACCTGAACGGGAGTATACAGCGAACATGAAAATATTAGTTTACCCAAGAAGCTGGAGAAACTAACTCTTGAGAACATTCAATTGGATCATTCGAGACAAAAGAAAGAAGTTACTAACCTGTTCCAAACTTGGTCCATGGTCGGCAAAGTTCTGTTTGGTTGTTGCTGTTGTTGTTGTTGCTGTTGTTGTTGCTGTTGTTGTTGTTGTTGTTGTTGCTGCTGTTGTTGTTGTTGTTGTTGTTGTTGTTGTTGTTGTTGCTGTGCCTGCTGCTGCTGTTGTTGTTGTTGTTGTTGCTGTTGTTGCTGTGCCTGCTGCTGTTGTTGTTGTTGTTGCTGTTGTTGCTGTGCCTGCTGTTGCTGTTGTTGCTGCTGTTGTTGTTGTTGTTGCTGTGCCTGCTGTTGTTGTTGTTGTTGCTGCTGAGGTTGTTGCATGAGATGCTGCTGCACCATGGCATTGGGCTTGCCCATTGGGCCGCCCATTTGGTTCATGGGTTTGCCCATGCTACCCATGATGCCGTGCTGTTGCTGTTGTTGTTGCTGCTGCTGCTGTTGTTGTTGCTGTTGTTGTTGTTGCTGCTGTTGCTGCATGGGGTGCTGCGGCCGCTGTGGCACCACTTGCTGCCCCTGGTACACGCTCACCATCACACCGTGCCCCGGCTGCCCACTGCCTACGGGGCTGCCCTTGCCGTAGCTGGCTACAGCCGTGCTGGGGCTCACCTGACGAGCTGCTGCTGCTTGTACCTGTCGAATAAATGGGATTATGATTCTACCACTCGAGCAAACAATAGTTTGATAGTGAATGAGTTAGCTGTTACTTCTTGAGCAAATAATAGTTTGTTTGCATCTCTCTAGTCTCGTGAGTAAATAATATTTTGTTGGTACCTATTGAGTAAATGAAACTTAGCAAGTGATAGCGCACTCACTTTCTATTCAGAAGGCCCCGAGTTTAATAACAAGTACGACTCCCTCGAAAGTATCATAACGCAAAATGTTTTTGGAAGACTGCGCACTGTGTGGTGGGGGGGACTGAGGTGCCTAAACTTCAAGGAATCCAAGGAATTGTCGTGCTGAACACTTCACATTTTTCCCTCATAGGAGGTGACTGTAAATTTTCTTTTAGTGACCGATAATCCAAGTTTCACGGGACGCGTAGACTCGTACGTTAACCTTTACAGCCCGAGAGGAACATATGGTCCGGTTTCATGATGAAGATGCTAATTTCTAATGAACAAGATGCTAATTTCTAATGAACGATGAAGCCTTGACACCAAAATAATTCGATCGGTAAAGAGTTAATAGATAATGATGAGAGACAGAAACAAGCTAAATATGCAAGAAAACTCTTAAGGTGCACATGGTTCATTCCCCTCAGGTACCCTGTCAGGATTTAAAAGGCACTTAAAGCCTGATAGAAATGAAGTAATTTACCTCTTTGACAGCTTCCAGGACGTTGGGCGGAGGCGCCTGCGTGGTGCTCTGGACAGACGCCGGCGCTGGTGCAGGTACGGGAGCAGCAACAGACGCCTCTTGCTGGTTGTAGGAGGGCGACGCCTGAACAACTGGCTTGTTGACGCTGGGCGACGAGCTCGAGCTGCTGCCAACGCTCAAAACACCTGCGTTCATCTGCTGCATTCTTCGCTTCATGAGCTGCTGCTGCTGCAAGCGCTGCTGCATCTCTTGTTGTCTCACCTTCTGCTTGATGTTGCAGCAGTACGGCACAACGCAACGCTGGTCTTTACAGTTACGCGCATGGAAGCAACATAAGGCGATGAGTTGTTTGCAAATGGAACAACCGCCGCTGCTCTTCTTTTTGCACATCTTCGTGTGACCAAGAACCCGCTTCATCTTTTGGCAAGAAGGTAGGCGACAATTGGCATCGCGGCACTGCGCCGAGTGAACCACGCTTTGAATGCAACGCTGGATCGACTTGCGCCGAAGTTCTTGAGGGTTCAAATTCTTGTTGTCTGCAGAACCCATTCCGTCGTCCATGTCAAGCCCAAGCTTTATCATCTTGTGCTGATGGCCATCTTTGTTGTAACAAGTTCTACAGAGATCGAAATCATCGCACTCTTGGCAGTGGTAAGGCGATTCAACGTGCAGCTTGCAATTATTGCAAGTGTACACGAAACGATCTTGCCCTTGGTTGTGGAGTTCGTAGAGCATGGTCATGGTGGAAAACTTAGCCCTGCGCAAAGACGAAAACTCAAGATGCTTTTCGCTCGCAAGCGTTAGGAAAGCATCCCGACCGTCCATCAAGTCACAAACTATGGTGGGATCAGGGTCCTGGACGGGGGGTAAACTGACGGCGCTCTGAGCGCTATGTAGACGGATGACGAAGAACACATCTTTGTGTTTCTCCATGGTAACAAAAATCTTTTGCGCTAAATCGTTGCAGCACTGCGCACTGCTCTTGCTCTTAGACTTATTCTTAATTTGACTCTTATTTTTGTTTTTAGTTTTGTGCTTTTTCTGACCTTTCTTCTTGCCATCTAAACACACCTCTTCTTCCTCCTCATTACCCATAGCAGCCTGCGCAGCTTCAGCGGCGGCTAAAGCAGCCTCTTCCTGCTTCCGCTTCTCTTCCTCCTCTTGGTCGAGCTCCTTTATGCTCTCCTCCATGACGTTGGGCCAGAAGTCACCCTCAAAATAGGGCAACTCGGCTGGAGACTTAACATGGTCCTCAAACGCTTGTTTGTGGATGTCTTTATAGTCGAGCACCACGCGCTCTATGATGCCTTTATCAAGCATCTTTTTGTACCAGTCTTGGAGCCGCTTGGGCTTCGGGATTTTCTGCTCCGGAGGGTGGCAGTGGAAGATATAGTCGTCTCCCTCGGAGGGCGGGCAAGCCCATATGTGAGCCATCGTGTACCTGTAAATAATATTGAGACCTCAGAAAATAACATGGCCCAAACCTGAAGAAAACCTTCAAACCCCACCTTGACGTTCATAATGCATCGCCAAAAAACAAGACCTGTGACCAAACCGAGGTGCGTTCAACGAGAGATCACTTCACTAAATTAAACCATGACCTGCCGATACACTGACAGTACGTTAATTTTAAAAAACCCTTCATCGGTCCGAGGTGAAAACCCGTTCTATAACTACTTCACAGAAGCGATTAGATTCCTTCCTTCCCTAAAGTAAAAAGTAGGATATTCAAAAATGTAAAACTAAAGTTACGAATTCTGACATTCTTCTAACAATTCCACAAAAACCACGAGTTGTAAAATATAATTAAGATAATTCACCACCAATTCACGTTTCCTAACAGTAAATACTCGAGCAGTTCCTAAAACAACCAAACTCTCCGAACTGCACGCTTTCATGAAGCAACAGCCAGAATATGAGGCACTTACCCGAGCTGCCTCACGTAGTCCAGGTACCCCAAGAGTATCTCGTGATAGACAGCCGTCCGATACTGTCGAGGCTTGAAGAAGTGAACAGAGTCGAGATAGGCGAGGTAGACGCGTCTGCAGTTGGGTGCAGGGCTGTCCGAGCCGTACTCTTGCACGTGCATGCCGAAGAAGCACACGTCTGTTCCGTCTATCTCTTCAAACGCGAACAGTGCCTTGGCTCGGTACGGGAATTCTCCCGATAATTGACCCGTATCCACAAACCTGGAACAGACGAGCACGTTGTACTAAGAGAGTCTACTTTTAGGAAACGCTTGATAGAATGTATATGTACGATAAACTATGTGAAATTTATGAGAATTTGAATGCTTTGAGATTTAACAAGTATTTGATATTAATGAGCTTATATGGGCAATAAGTAAAATTCCCCATTACACTTCCTGCATACACTTATACCTTGAGTACATCAATGCACATACTTCTTTTTGACGATACCTACCTCCTCAAAACTTTCTTCTTCCACGAAAAATATCAGCAGCTTAACTGACCAAAACGGCCTAAGTTCTAACGCATAATAAGGCAATACTCAAAAACGAAACTGAAGTAATTAAATTACTTGCGAAATATTACACCCTGACTACGTAAAGCTTTACTTCAGTGATGCTGCCTACTGGTGAAAATAAAGATAATAAGCTTTGCTCCTACGCAGAAAGACTAATTTAACCATGTACTAGCACACACGATAACAATTAGTAGGTCACTAAGAAAGGTATGAACGGATTCAATACGTACACTCCCATCTTCCTACAAACGCTAGTAGAGAATTTCAAGAGAACTAAAACTTCTATATCAGAACCTCACCTTGCTTTCATGCCTGCTTTGACCTCGACCGTCTTTTCAGTAGAAGACACCACTCTGATGACAACCTCTCCAGCCCCAGCCTCTTTCTTCTTGAGGAAATTGTTAACTCTAGTTTCGAGGTAGTTGGAGAGTTTGGTGGTCTGCAGTCTTTTGGCTGTGAACTTGTTTTCCTTCCTAGTTTGCCCTTTCTTTTTGAGGCAAAACTGGCAGGTGAAGCCTGTGTTCCAGATGGCCTCAAGGTGCAGCACGCAGATCTGGTGCTGCTTACGCCCACACTCGACGCACTGCACTAGGGGTTCCAGCTCCAGAGCATCATTCTTCAGCTCCTGGAACTGAGATTTCTTGATGCTCATCCCTGAAATGCTAGCGTCTTCACCGAGAACCACAGCGTCACCGGGGATGTCGTTGAAACATTTGTAGCAGTAGGTGTATCTGACGAAAGAAAGGTGAACTTGAGCTCGAATGCAAGTTGTGTATCGAACAAATAAGCCCACCTCGTTCATGAAGCTCTCTCCATCCCTCACGAAAGTGGTCCAAAAGCGTGATAAACTGTTCTTAAAACAGATTTTGATGGCGCTTCAGAGGTTTGGTCTTGGTCGCACCGTATGTTCAAATCAAAGCATGAAACCATCTAGTAATTAAAACAGCTAGGTTGGTCCCTGAATTGTTGGACTAAGACGATTGGCTAAATATAATTTTCAACAGTGACAGAAATTGAAATCAACAAGTAAGTACACTTCACTAACTCTTTCGATAAGATTCTAAAAACAAAATGCCTCTTATTAAAATCATAGCGAGGACATCTTTCCATGCAACGATCCATGCTGTCAAAGTGAATATTCATAATAAGCCTTTGTTTACATCAATATAGCAATGTAAAATTTTCGACACTTAGAACGAATGTACTTATGAATTAAACAGAAATATTTTTCCTACAGCTAGTTTGAAATCAACTGAAAAATATTTCAACCTTTTCAACCTCGTTGGTGCATACACGTACTAGTCAAAACTTGTTTATAAAAAATCTCCGGGGTAAAGGGAATGACAAATTAAGCACCCTTTTAAAAGAGTTTCCTATAGAAATTTTTCATTCGGTCACTCGAAAAGTTCCTCCGGCACATATAGCACTGAAGACTTGAGATTTGACTTCGAATTCCTGAGGACTTCTGTTGATGCGCGTATCCGTCCGCATCAACGTAACATTTTTGGACATAACCCTACACTCCTCAAACGACTGCGCAGTGCTCGTAAAAGTACAAGCAATTTGGCCGTCAAAACGCAGTAGTAGAGGTTGAACCTCACAAACGCGGAATTCCATGATCCAGTAACACCTGCAAACAGCCCTGACATATGCACTGCAGACGCTACAACAGTCCACTTAATGCAGGACGCTAAAATTGTCGAAATGGTGAAAAACGGAGCAAGTGCTACTGCTGACATTGCGGGTCACGACAATGAAAATAAAGTGCAATCGCTCGACAGGCCCCAGGTCCGGAAATGTTCCGACTTGAAAGGCCCAGCCTGTATTAAGAAGCACCATGCAGAAGCGGGACTGACCTGTTCTGGTACATGAAGTACTTGGCATCTCTGGGAATGGTGCAGAGCTGTTTGCCGTAACAGCACAGCACCTGGGGGTTGAAGGTGTGCTTCCGGCCGCAGCAATAGCCCAGCTGCTGCATGACAGGGTCGATCTCTTGCTCAAACACCTCCGCGAGCTGCTCAAGCAATAACATTCACACTTAGAGCACTCCTCACAACCACACAAAAATAAGGAAACAATATATGCATTACTATTGATCAGTGTTATTTCCATCTAATATACCAGTGCAGAATTTTTACTACGAAGATCATCTGCGAAGCGCTTATACCAAAATGACGTCTACTGTTTCATCCGTATCAATTGTTTCACAAAAATACAATCAACTAGTCTGCAAATCACATCATTTGACTCAAGTTAACCTCTTTTTATTTGATAGCCCGAAAGAAGAATTACTTCACAACAAATCTAACGTTACCACTAACCACAAGGGGAAACTGACCTTGGTGCAGTATCTGTAGACTCGCGACGTTTTTCTGTTGTATATCCAGGCATTATCAAACATGAGCCATACATCGTCAACGTAGTCCCATGGATCAGCATACTGGCCAGTGTCGAGTTTTCTCCTGATGGTGGATAGATCCATAGGCTTCTTGATGATGTCGAAATAGTCAGGAATGCCGAGCTGCGAAGGATCGACTGGCATCCTGAAAGGTATGCTGTCGGGCTCCTGTCTGTAGAGCATCTCCATGGTGGGAACCAGATGTTGCCGAAGTTCGTCTGGCTTGAAGAGTGGAGGGAATTCCTTGGTGGGAGCTTTGCCCACGCTAGGGGCAGTGCTGGTTGGGGGAGTGGGAGTACCAGTGGCAGAGGCCCCTGATCCTTTCGATCCCCCTGGTTTGCTTGCAACTACATCACAAGGTTTCTCGAGGGCGAGGGTGGAAGCTGTGGTGGTGGAGCTAGTGACTGCTGCACTGGTGGAAGTAGATGTAGTGATTGAGGCAGGGGTGGAAGGAGCAGTAGTGGACGTAGGTGGAATTAGGCTGCTGGCATCGTTTTGTCGAGATGGGCTGCTGACTTCCATCTTCACTGTGACCATCTCTTCTTTCACGCTCGCCTCAGAATTGAGACCAGACGCGTTAGGAGTCGACGGTTCCTCTTTGACCTCATTCTTCACCTCAATCTTTACTTTAACGTCAGAAGAAACATCTGGAGATGACGGTTCCTTCTTGACATCGACCTCCATGGGCTCTTGTTTCACGAAAGATGATACCTCAGTCTTGTCGTCATTGAGCGGTCCTACTCCGCTGGTTGGAAGGACGGTGGAAGAGCTCGTCATTGTGGACGTGCTGGGGGAAGACTGGAGACAGAGGCTATTGGTATCGGTGACAGCAGGGCTGGAGGAACACGCAAGGTTCGGAGGTTGTGACACTTGGGTTGGTAGAGAGGTGTTAGCGGTTGCCATATCACCACTGGCAGGCACTTTGAGAGGGGCAGAATTAGGAACTACGTTCATGGCAGCAGAGGTGTAAGGCGGAGGTGCGAGCTGCGGCCGCACGGAAGCATTTGGCCCTATGGATGAAGGAGCAATGGTGTTCACACCTCCAGGAAAACCTGATGCCAGAGAGGAGCAAGTTGAACCCATCACTGTGCCTGAGATGTTCGCAGGGGACGAGTGAACAGAAGAAGGCAGATTCGAAGAAAGCCCTGTGGACCCATGGACAGACGACGGTAGGTTGGCGGGAGATGTCACGGTCACAGCAGAGCTTGTAAACACCTGTTGCTGCTGTTGCTGCTGCAGAGGGCTGCTGGACACCATTATAGACTGAGGAGCCGTACCGCGTATCATATTACCAGCCCCACCACCGGGTGCAGTGTTTATTGGCTTCAGCATAACTGTGTTCATGGGACGCACGCACGACTGCTGCTGCGTTGGTGGCAAGCCTTGGTGTCCCAAAGGACTAAGCCCAGAAGAAGCCGGAAAGGGACCTCCAGAATGAGGCCCAACAGCCACGGCATTGGCAGGCCCCATCAGGGGCTGTGGAGGAGGCGCTGCAGCAGGCCCGTCCGTCACAGACTGGCCGTCACGAGGAAACTGGCGGCGTTGCATCCTTTTTTCTTCCAATTCCTTCTGGATCTTATAAATCTTTTCCGCCAACAAGTGGTAGTACTCGGGCTGCGGGGGGAGAGTATAAATATTATTAGTAGTGTATTCAAACTTCCTGCTCTCAAACTAAGAATGCTTCCTATACTTATACGAAAAAATTATTTTATTATAACTTTCATTGAGGTAAAAAATTCAGTTCCTAGGTTTAACATTCAATTCATTCCTGTCCTTGAATGAAACATTCGCACTTCTGATATATAATTCGAGAATAGAAGGTTTCTGTAAATAGAATATCTTTTAAATGAAAATGAGACAGTTACGGTTGGTATGACGAGCATTTCCCCCAGAAAATAATCATGAATTAGAAATAATTCATCCCTCAACGAATATGAACCTCCTTACGAAAGAAACCACACCGCTGATGAAAAACTATTTCACGCTCTAAAAATTTCAGACGATAATAACGCAAAGAAAAAAAGCACAGATACAAAGCAACAGATTTCTTTTCCATATGACATTCAAAGTTTGTTTCCCACAACTATCCTATTGGAACGAACCTACACGACATTTTGCACATAAGTACTAGTTCTGCGGACCTTGCAATAGAGCAGACTTTTAAAGTGGCGACCACGATGTACAAGGAGGACTTACCCTAGAGCTGGCAACGTTGAACATGTCGCCTTCGACTTTCCTGGCGTAGTTGACCAGGTTCTGCATCCTCTTATCCTGCATAGTGATGGGCTCAGGGCTCGGCAGGATGGCTTGCACACTGCACACAAAGTCTTCGGTTACATCTGGTTGCTATTTACCGCACTCTGCATCGTGCCTCATACAGGTCCCTAAAATGACCTAGTCTTGTCATTATTATCGAAGAATAACTTTTGCTCAACACTAAATCAGTGGCGGAGAAAGGATCAAGTCAACGGGAAATATAGTCAATTGATAGCGAATATATTTGGAAGTCTTAAAAGAGCTAGGAAAAATTTCGTTATCATGAGATGTGTGTATGTGCGAGATGTGTGTTGTTCCGACGTTCAATGCGAGGGCGGCTGGCAGCGTTCGGACTAGACATGAACAGTCTTTCTCCGTAATGGGACCCAGACTCTTCAACTCTCTGCCCAGAGATCCGAGAGAATGCAAGGGTTCCCTGGACGTCTTCAAGACGAAGCTGGATAACTTCCTACAAGCTGTCCCTGATAGGCCGCCCTCGCCTCACTATCATCAGACGGCGGAGGGAATGGTCTCATTCAACAGCTCGCGGATATGCGAAGGGACAGCATGCACACAAACCGGCGGCACCCCAGTGTGGCCAGGGCATAGAGGCCCAAACATTTTCAAGATATTCAAGAAGAAGACGAGTTTCACACCGTAGCAGGCATATTAACACTTAATTTTCGTTTTACTCGCTTGGTTTTTCATTCAGAAGGTTTTAGAAAACTAACACCAGGTATACTTGAAAAACTGGTAATTTTACTCGAGAATTTTTCTACGGCCGTTCACTATTCAAATGTGCGTAAAAACATCAAAATACTTCGAAATCAAACAAAAAAAACACTCAAAATGAGCGACAGAATTCAAATGATAGTAAAACAGTTTCCCCTCCATTTTCCAGGACCTAACTCTAAGAAGGCACCGCGTGAACGTAGTCGCGGCACACATCCCAACACCACAACGCAGTGAGAGCGAGCACTCACAGTTTCTGGACGAGATGATTCCGCAGTTCATTGGTGATGCTGTGGTGCCAGTCCTTGGTGCCTTCGGACGGTCGCGCCGTCACCACGCCGATGCTGCCGGAGAGCTGGCCGGGCTGGTTGGGCAAGTTGAGCCACGACTCCGCCATGCTCGCCGTCATTGCACTCTGCGACCACACAGGCAACGTTAGGAATACAAGTCGAAAAGAGAGGTTCTCGAGTCTTCATAGAAGTATTCCGCATCGCATCATCGAAGGTATTAGAATTTGGTGTTATTCACATTACGAGGAGCTTTAATAACGAATCTCCGCGGTTGGAGTTATCTCGGTTTTCGTATGTGTATATATCATGAAATTATGAAGTCAGATTCATATTTAAAATATTACTAAAAAAGATCGCTAAACATCCGTTCTAAATGAGACGAACATTACCTACTTCATGAAAAATTTCGTTGGCAAAAAAATCTTACGTTATAAGAGCTTTCACTTCCGATCCGGCGACTGAACCTTGAATGTCTCGGCAAATTACACGCTGAAATCAGTGCGGCATAATCAAGGTGTGAGTTGCCAATTTTTGTTTTGCTCAGAGGAATGAATGGTTGCTGCTGATGCCACAAAGCTAGAACTTGCCAGACAAGCTCTACCTTATAGCTAAACGTGTTCAAATTAGCCGGGTTTACCGGGGATCTCGTCACGAAAGAAAGGGTTTACTTCAACTCATGGACGTAGAAAATGAGGAAAGCTTCTTCTCTTGAGATCACTTCGATTTTTAACGTGCCAGCACATAAGGAAGAAATTATGTAAATCTTATGGCGAAATAAAAGCCCTCAATTATACAAGACAATTTCCGGGAAGATTCTCCTAGTTCCGTAAAAGCTTGTAACTACTCTGCTATTATTATTTACTAGAGAACCTCTAATCGTTTATATAGCCTGACTTATAAGAGCCAACCAATCACGCCAAGAACCTATTTAAATTTCATTTTATACTCTGACCATAGACAAGCAATTATAGTTACAAGTTAATTAAATTAAAGGTTCAAATTACTTACGTTACACTTGACAGTAAGGAAATGTTATTTGGATAAAATACAAGTAAAATACATGCTAATTAAACACATCGCTAAAATTGATCAACGGCTGGTTCTCTTCTGAGACCAATATCTAACGCAGCATTCCCAAGCTTTACCTTACTAAAGCGCTTTGATTAACAGCTGGTCGCAGTCTGATCGCTATCACGTTTTCCATTTCAATGACAACGCACTAATGAACTGAGCGCCAACGAAAGAAAATAGCTTCTCTAGTAGCACAGAACCTAATTAAAAGGAACACAAATTACCATGAGAAATCTCCTTAGGAAGCCAAGAGGCACCTCGCATACTTAAATTAAGTTGTGATCATTCATTTAACAAGCGAATCACGCTCGTATACCTCGAGCGCTTTCAACGCTGTTACCAGTAAACGCTCGACACGGCGTGTCTAGAAGCCCAAGTTGTCTGCACCATACAATGGGAATATTTTGGTGGAGAAGTTCGAGCAAATATGCTCTGCTTCTTAGACATCACGTAATCCTTTGCACAAAAAGAGTTCAATGAACCCGCATCAGTTCTGCCAGCTACTTTTTTCTCTTCATGTTATTTGATTCAGCTGATTTTGTTTCATGTTCTTGCAATAAGAAATAGTAATAAAAAGAAAAACTAACAAAATATCGGGTTCGAATCCAAATGGTCCTTGGTATTACACATTTTCTCTGGAAGAGTGAGAGTTAAAATAGAGAAGCGGTTCAATGTGAGGTTCAACAGGCACATACAATCCTTTAGGTGCTGTCATTAATATTTTTCAGGTTAGAACTCGAGATTCTGAGCAAAATGTCAGTAACATGCAAAAACGAAAATATTGCAATCCCCACCATACGAAAACCAAATGGCCGCATGAAATATAGAACTGGACCCTACTACTTAGCATATTAACTTCCCACTTGGCGCTACCGCACAAAATATCACTAGGTGCAGCAGCCATGGAAGAGGCAGGGGCCGCGAAACAACGAACCCAACACCACGGTACCGTGACCTCCGACACTCACCATGCTCGAGGAGACGTTGATGTTGGGCAGCTTAGGAGCCCCCACCGTCATGTTGGGGGATGCGTTAGGGGACATGAGATTGAGCTGGTGGTTGGCGGGGAGAGGCTGTCTGTGGCCAGGGCTGAGGGAGTGCAGTAACTGGGGACCCATTGCCCGCGGGCCCGAGATCATCGTGGGCACAGGTGGGGCGTTGCCTACTTGCATCTGAGGCGCGTCCGGTCGAGCCTGCACGTAGTGCAATTACTTCATGAATACTCGTCGAAAATCCTTTTATTAATGGAAATTTTCTGTGCTGCTTGTCGTGTTCGCACATTGTGAAATTATGGTTCCGTAAAAACGGTTGTCTTTCAAACGAGAGAATTTTAGGTCCTATGGTCGTGTCTACACATGTCCGAAACATGGTAATCCCGAAAAGAAGATTCTTTTATGAATAAGATTTTTTGGGCCTATGCTTGCACGTCTACGTAGTGAAATCATTGCGTTGTATATTGACGTATTATGTATAGTTAGAAACCTTTTTGAGAGGTCCCCTCTATATTGTTTACGCTATGGAACTCGAGTAGAAACGAAAGAATGGACCACTTGGCTCGTTCCTATTGCCATATTCTACTCTGTTTCAACCTCTTAACCAATAAAATTCCTGTTCCTCACATTCGGTCTGTATTGAAGGCTATGTTATTGAAGCGCGTGCGCAATAATCTAGTCCCGCCAACACCAGCCCTCTCTTGTCTGAAGAAACCCTCAATGAAGCAAATGTCGACCACATTTGGTCAGCGCGAAGTAGATCAACATTCAAAAATATACCTACATCGATATGAATTAAGAGGAGCTTTCATATCAAATAATCGAATCAAAAATCTCATTCTCAAAGTTTGCAATACTGTATCCCTCGTTAATCAGTTTGCCAGATATTTCAAGTTTTACAAGTAGTGAAATTTTGCACGCTGATATGGCAGATTATCCTAACTTTAAAGCTTCCTGAAGCTCCCATGTGACCCAGCGATAGCCAAGAGAAGAGACCATTCAGTATGGACTGCAATAGAGAATAAGGAATTTTAGCAAAGTGTTTGTTCCCACACAAAATCCCCTGCGCATAAAAACATGTTCAAATGATAATCAAGAAAACACAAAGTTTTCTTCATGTTTTCTAGCTAAGAAGGTGAGAAAATTGACAGAAGTAAAGTAGGCTCGAAAAAAGTCCCGAAGCAATATCAATAGCTGAGGTAACCTCCCAATGGAAGACGTAACTTGAGGACGCCACTCCCTATAACCACTCTAGACAAACCCAGCCCCATTGTCCATTGAATATGTAGTATTCGAGTTACTCTTCAATGCATATTACAGTACTAAATCGTAGCAGGTTTACCATGCAATCTCGTGTGTTGTCTGAGCACAGCACATACATTTAAGAGTAATTAAACAATAACCATATGCTCCCAGAGGGTTCTGCAGGCCTAGTTTTGAATTACTCAGCCCTACATAATATCCAGTACCATTTGCAGAGCGGCAATTATTATTCAGGGCAGCAATTATTATTCAGTACTAAGCTCGTGTTGATTACCTCCAGCAGTGCAATCCTTTATGAAGGCAACTGCGAGTTACAAACAGACATGCACATTATAGCCCTGAGTTTTCACAAAAAATTTACGCCTGCAAATATGGAGAACACATCAATAATGCGAGAGTGAGATTGTCGAATGATGGAACTGTGAGTTAAGTGGTGGAGAGCCAATTCACCCTACACCTTCCTTGCGAGCATCATGATAAAATGGCCTCAACTCTATGGATCTATTATTCACAGAATCAAGTAGACCTATTTTGAGAAGCGTAAGTTCACACCCAAACTCAAATGATCTAACTCCATCCACCGAACAAAGACCAGCCACGCTGGCCCAGCATTAGCCTTAGTGGCACCGACCTGCATGTTGGGGACAGGACGCCCGGCAGCGTTGTGTTGTCCCGGCACCACAACACCTCCAGCCCCCTGCGCGGGAGCCATGGCCCTCAGCATGCCGTCAGGAGCAGACACAGCCCCAGGGGCAGCGTTGTTTGAGTTATTCAGAGGCTCCCCGTCGAAACTTCTTTTGAGACCTGCCCTCTGAGCTGCAGCAGCGGCATTAGCAGCTGCAGCCGCTGCTGCTGCATTGGGCATGTTGGCTCCAATGGCGCAGTTCACCATCTGCACTTGGTTGGGACCGCCCCCAGTCAGTGAGATGATCGAAGGCTGACTGCTGTTCACGTTGACACTTGTGTTGTTCTGCATGGAGCACACGCTTACAGACACAGTCACGTTTGGCTGTTGTACTCCTGGTTGTTGCTGTTGCTGTTGCTGCTGCTGCTGCTGTTGAGGGACTTGCTGTTGGGATGGCTGTTGTGGAGTTGGTTGCTGTTGTTGTTGCTGTTGTTGACGTTGTTGACCAGGGGGCAATTGCTGTTGCTGCTGTGGCCCTCCAATGCCTGGAGCCCCAGCAGCACCAGCCCCTGAGTTCGCCATGTTGTTGTTATTGTTCGGGTTCTGTTTGTTCTTGTCTGCAGTCTTGAGCGGCTCGCACACGGGGCATTCTACTCTCGCGCAGTTTTTCCAATGAGAAATGATCTGACGGGATGATGCGCAATGCGGAACAAGACAGGTTTTGCCTGACTGGCACACCGTCATATGTGCCAACACATTCTTCATGGTTTGGCAGTGAGGCAGCATGCACTGCGCAAATAAAAAGAAAGCGTAAGCATTGCATCACACAAATATAAGACCGAACATCACCCACACAGAATAACACATCAACACTGGCCTAAATTTTACCGAATATTTGAAGTATTCATGCTACAAAATACAAAAGATATAAAAACGTGAAAGAAAAATCCCCTCTATAGGACATTAGACCACACCCGACCCGTTGGATCAAATAAAATTTATCAAAATCAAACCGTATCCAGAAATATATCCAATGCAGTTAAGTGTTTCTTAAGTGTTTCCTAAGTGTTTCTAAAAAGGTGTTTCTTTTTTAATGTAATAGCAACGCTCGCATTCTCAGAGGGAAAATGACCCACTGATAGGTCACAACAAAGAAAAAAGGCAAGTACAAGCCCTTGATACATCTCGAAAGAACGGCCTTCAATTTGATTTACACCGTTTCATTAGCCTCTACTCCCCACACCTCCCCCTTCAAATGTCAGCTCCACCCCACCCACACAGCGGGTGCCATTCACCTCATGCCTTGCATAAACGTAGTTATAGAAACCCAAACCATTCATTCGTCTTGCACATAATTCAAACAAATACAATTGCACCATTTCAATTTTTGAATTACTATAGCTAACTGAGGAATTTTCTATCGTTTCAAACACAGAATGTAACGAGACACTTCCTTTGATACTTCTAACATTATAAACTTCATGCCCACAAAACGTTGTTAAAGGTGCAATTGAACCTCTGCACATTCATACTAGACATTGCGGCAAATGAAATGTGTACCCAAGTAAATTTTGTTGCATCCGACTATCCACACACAAACGAGTCTTTAACTGTGCTGTAAAATGGACACCGTGGAGCTGCAATGCAAGCCTTAAATATTACCTCCCTAACAAGACAGACAATAATATTTCCCTAACAAGACATATGAGTAAAAGTACTAGGAGTAGCGTAGGGTTACTAGTGCTTCAGTAGCTAGGCCTAGCTTAAACAAAAACAGTTCTAACAGGTTTCAAAATTGATTTTCTAAATAATCAGATGCCACATATATAGGTGCCAGTCACCACATACAAAGAACCAAAATAGCTTTCAGATCACGACACATGCGTACATGCAGCAGGCAACTCACAGGTCTGACATCGCCGTTGTTTTGCTGCTGCGTATTTTCCCTTCGCTGACACTTGTGGGCATGCAGCAACAACACAAGCTGCTGCTGGATCAGCTTTCTTTTCTCTGGATCAGCAGCGGCACGCGGTTGTCCTGGGGGAGCTTGCCCTCCTGTAGCTCCACCATCTGGCCTATTGGGCCCACCAGCCCCGCTGGCAGACACCATTGCACCTCCTGTTTGGGCCCCACCACCAACAGGCCCTACCATCACGGGAGCCATGGGCCCAGCCGAGCTTGTGCCTGTGTTGGAGCCCACTAAACCCCCTGACAGGGACCCTGACCCACCAGGAGGGCCAGGCCCCACTGGCCCGGTCTGCATTGCTTGTCCCCCAGGCCCCGTCACCATCCCCTGGTTATTCGGGACACCAACTCCAGCATTATTGATGAGCCCCATGTCCTGGTTTGGGTAGCGCGGGGCCATGTTCATCGTGAGAGGCCTCGGAGGCACTCCAGGCTGGCCGATCGAGACGTCCATGACTGGGCGGTGGGGGAAACAAGGCGTGTACTGGCCTCCCAGCACCGTCACATTGCCTCCACCCTAGCGACACAAATTTGTGATCAGTTCGATCACCAGGCTCGGCAATGGGATGTTAGATCCATGCACAAGCAAGAACCTATCTCTCAAATCTACACAAGCCATGATAACAAAAGTACTATTTTTTTAGATGAAAATGTTTTCTCCTTCAAATCATACATATTGAAACTATGTGACAAGTTGAGGCCCTAATGACATATGTACCACACATACACATGCTTCAATATTAATTGAGCAATGAAATGGAATCTCTGATGGTATTGCATTGAAAGGACAATTAGCTAATATGCAAGCATGACTGAAATGCAGCATGTGTGGGTTCACTTTAACTTTTCTCATATAGGTAAATTAGGTTAAAATATAATCTCACTTGACCAAAGACAATGGCTTAAATTGAATAAAAATATGAAGCACATGAAACCGCACATTCAAATCCCTTGATATATTTATCAATTTGTCTTCCAACGTGATACCAACATTAAAAAAAATTGAAGCTTCTCCACAATTCAATCAGAATAAATCTACAATCCATAACTTTGATTCTCTGCACATCAATAAATTTAAGAAAAAAAACATTTCTCACAGAATGTAGTTTCCAACCTCACCAAATTCAAATATTGACTACATGCTACCTCTCTTGCTTATTTAATGTGAATTCCTAAAATTATAAATTCTCCCAGTTAACATTTCAACCTTCCATTCATCCTCAGGTTTTCCTAACATGGCGAGTTTGAAGACCTCACAAGATGGGTTAGTTTGACGATAACACACAAACAACAAACCCCAGAGCAAAATCGAGAATACAAACACTTCAAGACTGGCTAAGCTTAAAAATGAACATGCTGAAGAATTTTCTGACCTGCAGTCTTGGCGCCAGTTGCCCGCCCATCGCGGGGTGTCGCGGCACCACGTGACGTGGACCTCCCCCACCCACAATCCCCTGCTGCCCCATGAGTGGCCCATTGCTGAGCATGCCGTCCGCCCCTCCAGGCATGCCCCCGCCAGACGAAACAATTCCTGGACCTTTGTTCATAACACATGATGCATTCATGTTGGACATGCTGGTGAGGGTGTTAGACATGGGACCACAACTGGACATGGGCATGTGGCATGCCATAGTGCTGCTCGCTATGCCACCAGATGCCATACTTGTGACCATGGGGCCACCTGCCATGTTAGACAGGGTGTTCATGTTGCCCATGGCGTCGTTCATGGAGTGCCCTGACGAGCTTTGTACTGAAGAACCCTTTGCAAGATTGGACAACTGGGAAGGCATAGCAATGGTATGTCCGGCTTTTGAGTTGTTCATGGAATTGACCATCATGTTCTGCTGCGCCATTGAGTGTTGCTGGTGTAGCGAGGAAGGCATGTTGGAAGTTTTGTTCTGTAGGAGGTGGCTGAGCTGTTGGTTGGGAGGCTGCCTGTTGTCCGAACCTGGACCACTTCCCCCTGACACCATTCCTCCAGGCTCCATGAGACCATTCACGCCAGTACCGTTGCTGGAGTTGACACCACCAGTAGCAGCAGAAGTGCCACCTGCACCACCACTGCCATTGCTGCCACCACCAGAACTTGTACCTGCACCCCCTGCACCAGTCCCTGGAGTGCTGTCACTACTCCACATCAAATCATCAGGCAGCTCCTTCTCCAGCATGGCAGCAAACACGTCTGCAATGAGTAAAACAGTTAAGAAAATCATCATACACCTTCACTAACAACTAAAAATTAAAAATGCCCTTTTGCAAGCAGCATTTGTCATTTATAGTTACACAATTATGAAATAAAAGCATCACTTAAGTGGTAGACAAATTTCTCAACATGTATATGAAGAAATGCCTTGCAAATTGCACTACTTTGATACTACAATTGCACTGTTGATATACAAAGGCTGATCAAAAAATTTGGTAAACGAGTCTGATACTGTAATATTTTTGACACCAGGGGTAGCTTAATTAAGTGATGGAGTTTCAAGGCAGCCCATCAATTCTATTTCATATATGAAAGTTCCAAAATGCATACAAAAGGCTGTTAGGCAGAAACAGCTAGAGAAGTGGAGAAATGACTGGCTGCTGCACCATGACAAACACTCCCTCTAACACACAACTGCTTTATGACTGGGAAAAAAACTAGCTGCAGTTCTGTATCCATCATATTTTCCTGAACTTGGTACCTAGCAACTTCTGGTTATTTCAAAAACTGAAAAAGACAACAAAGGAAAGCAATTTGACGCCGTTGAAGACATCAAACATGACAGAGACTCAAAGCTGTTGAAGAAAAAAGATTTCTGGGCATTTCTCTGAAAGTAGTAGGTAAAGTGGAATAAGTGTGTATATGCAGGTACTTCAAAGGAGATAAGTGATAAAACAAACTCATGTTTGCAATTCAATAAATACTCACATATATTCACCTAAACTTTTTCAACAGCCCATGTATATAATGCATAATTGCTTTACTGACTTAATCAAGTTAGCTCATGTAATTATGTAGTGCAACTCACCTACCAAAATTAAAATTTTTCTGTCAATATCAGAACTATAAGAGCAAAAAGTTAACATACACTAAACAGTAAGATTTTAGCACAATCATCTGGCTTCTACTACCAACATAATCAACCCTTTCCATAAATGTGTCTAAATTAAACGGTACATGTAGGGAATATGTTCTATTAGTGTTGACAGTAAGTAAACAACTTCTTCCTTCATTTGTACCACTGCTTTAGTTAGGGGAGATGAAATATTAGTTATTTTACTCATAAATATAAGTGAATACTGGCCAAAACATTTTTTGGATTAAGCAGGAAAAATGATTTAAGAGAAAGGGTTAAATGCACTGCATATTCATACATACCATATCAAATCAGCAGTCCCTATACATATAGATAGCTTAACATTGCAATGAGCAGCAGCAGCAAATATGGTCAATCGATCTTTCATTCCAACCAAAAATAAATGGGATTGTTACCTTCTGAAGAATTTTCTTCACAGTTTCATTTTTTAATAGGTATATCAATTGGGAAATAATTTGACATTGTCATACATGAACTTGTAAACCATTAACATTAAAATTGCATTGATGTAATTACACAGCTGTCTAAATGCAGGTCAGGAGAAATGCTGCAAATACAGGCCAATTTCAACTACTCTGGAATTAAATCTTTTTCATTAGAGATAGGATGGTTGACAAGAAATTTATTCAACTGATAAAAATAAGAACCAATAAGTGACCACAATCATACTGAAAAAAGATTGAAGGTAATCATACTGAATTTAATTCTAAGCACTCCAAAGCCAACTACATTTTAGAACCCTCTGCATTTTCTTAAAATATAGGCTAGAAATCAATGAAGGTGAATCACTACTGAAATTATTCAGAGAATCAGGTTTCATTTATTGTTAGGAATTCTTTACTTTTGGATATCACATCTTACTAATACCACCATTTCTGTGGGAATTTATTTTAGAACTAAATTTCAATTTTAAAATCCTGATGAAGGATTTTTATAAATTTATTTTTTTAGTATGATTGAGGGAACTTTTCTCTTTTCTTGTGATAATTTTCTAAAAGTCCTCAACAATTGAATTTATAACATTTAATTCTTACTTGCCTTAAATCAATTATGTACACTTATTAAAAATTGCACTATTCAGTTTATGATTGCATGAATAATTTCCCAATGAACACACTACATACTACAATTTTCAACAGAAGTACCTTTCAGCTGGGTAAAATATTGATCTATACTTTTATCTAATGAATTCACACTGAATGGCTCAAAAAGAAAAAAGCAGCAACATATCTCATAAACAAGCCTTGTCTATTATAATTTATTAGAATCTTGATGTAGTGATGATTTTTTTCCCCACCCAATGAATCATGTGTTAAGATGTAGAGAGTTAGTTTGAAGCTTCCTAACCACATGAAATATAACCCAACAAGAGCAAAAAGAAGGTCTATTGAGTATGAACTTGAGAAAATGCTAGACCAGCCATGACCTGTCGAGTCAAATAAAATTCATCAAAATTATACTGTATCCAGCAATAA
>VOMN01108003.1:0-14275 GCA_014899125.1 Orchestia grillus | reverse complement strand
TCTAGTTACCCAGTCTAACTTTTTCTCCGCCCCATCGATGAATTTATAAAATAATCGATAAAAATACTTAGGTAGCTAAAACTATAATTAATAATAAAAACTATAATTATAATACATGCCCTAGCAAAAAAGGTACACAAGGTAACTTCTGACGAGTACACCAGGGTCTCATCTACTTGTGTTACTATTGCAGAGCATACCAAAGTCCTATCTACTTCTGTTACTTTTGAAGAGCACATTAGAGTCGCACCTACTTCTGCTACTTCTGAATAGCACAACAGAGTCCTACCAACTTTTATTACTCCTGAAGAACACACCAGAGTTCTATCTATGTACATCTATTACTTCTGAAGAGCACACCAGAGTCCTATCTACTTCTATTACTTCTGAAGAGCACACCAGAGCCCCGTCTCCTTCCGCTACTCCCGAAGAACACAATGAAGTCTTACTTATTCTGTTATTTCTGAAAAGCACACCAAAATCCCATCTGCTTCGGTTATCTCAGTACGGATGGCTTGGTAAAGAAAGCATCTTTCTTTACAAAATGTTATGCACCCGGCAGTCGCCAGCTAAAAAACGTGTTCACATCAATAAGCTTTGGCTCGCAAAAAAATCGAATTGCACATTGAGAGGAAGTTCTGCGAAAGTCAGAGCGATGGAAAAAATGAAATTAATTAAAGTAGATTTACAGTATCAGGATCGATCAGAGGCAATTTGAGAAGAAAAAGAAGAATTATTTATGCGTCACAAATCCTCCCTGAAAATATTAACTGAACTTTATGAAAGAGCTACGTGAAAAACATATCACATATCTAACAAACAATGCTAGTTCAAAAATGTGCACATACTCGTACAGCTTGCTGCGTAAATGAGAATATTACACTCAAAAGCATCCTCTGCAAACCTTCGGCAGTTACTCTGCCTCTAAGACGACAAAGTTGAACACTAATTCTCAACTTTGTACCACATGCATCAGCTTTATATAAACTTGAATGGGTGAGTTTTAATTTCTTCAAAAGGCTGTTTAATGTAAACTGCCTCGTATTTATCTTTTTAGTGACACGCCTATGTTTGAATACCTCCTAGAAACCGCACCTCCATATATAGCATATGGGCACCTCCAAAAAGAAATCAAACGAAGAAATTCTTCCTATTTTGCCTCTGGCTAGGGATTTGAATAATGAACTAGGTAAGAGCAATGGAAGACCCAAATTTATTTCACCTTGAAATCCCAGATCCTTGTGTACATGGTCAAAAAACATGTATTGGGTGAATCATAACAAGGATAAAAAGCTATAAGAAGGAGCGAAATCAATTGTGCAGGTAAACATTAATCAGTGCGCGGGACAGGTGTTCGCTACGAGCCCAAAAGCAAGAAAACTTAAAATTAGAGAAAAAATTGAGAAGCCGATACAGCCTTCCTACAATCGCCCCAGAGTCGGGTGGATTAAGCAGTATTTAAAATTTTTTTAGAGATCAGACGCCTCCGACATTTGGTGATAAATGAATGAGTTGGCGGAATTTTAGGGATAAAGGTAGCGGAAAACAGCTGGTGGAAATACTGAGCTTACATTTCAGTATCGAGAAGACAAGCCCAATTTCCATTTATTTATCAGTCGTCTTAGGACCTTAAAAAACTATTAATATTCTAAAAAAATTACTGTGACATTCAATCGTAGCATAACACAACGAATGTATGCCAGGGTTATAATAATTAAATTCATTTGGTACCAAATTCAGATGAGACGCGCATAGATCACTTAACTTGGGCACAAAGGCGACCACGTCGCACAAAGCCTTGTGCGTGGAGAAAGTTGTGAGCTACGGTGACCTGATTAAAAGAATATTGTGGTCTATTAGACCCAATTGCAGGGACATCTTAACGCACCACAAGAACGAGGAGAGGAGGGCAGCACCGAGTCGTGACCGTGCAACGCCATGACAACGTAATTCATATTTAAGATCTCCTACAGCAGATGAAGCGAACGCACCATGCACTACATTTATTTCGAACGAAATAGATATTACTTTCTTCAAAGATAAATGTCAAATTAATATACACTCTGCTTTTGGCCACCGAAGACAAAAAATACATAGTATTCAGCACCATTATAATTTTAAAGATCTAACATCATCCAATAAGAAGATGAGTTCTCAGGATGCACGGCAGAGCCTGACTTCATTAGCCGTTACCTTACTCGATCCAGTGGAACTCTGATAAAACGTAGCAAAACTTACCATACCACGAGTAAAGGGAAAATTTGAAGGCACTCAGTATTTATTTTCATACATATATACTTATTGACTGGAACTAACTACTCCAAAAATTAACATACTTTTCAATTTATTCAGCTAATAGTCAGTTATGCTTCGGATAAAATTATTTCGCACAGTTTTCAAACAAGAATGCGTTGCAAGTATGCACATTTCAGATGCCTGCAGACTAACGGTCACATCCTACGAACTGAGCGAGTACCACCAAGCCGCCTACGCACAGCTCTCTTGGGTGCACACAACACCAACCACACAAACGAACGGTGCTACTCGAGCTGCAACCGTTACCTATTTTGATGATAGTTCAACATTAGGACCTGATTTTCCTAGACTCTTATAAGCCGTATTCCATGTGATGAACATTTCCAGAAGGTAAAACATGTTATTAACCAAATTTAAACATAGTCGTTTATTTATTCGTACTGATCGATTTAATTAAAAGAAGAGAAAATTGTTGAAAAAATGACCAGCTGCAGTTTGCTCTGTGATTCTCACACCAGGAAGCGTCGTCGCCAGCAGCCGTCACAAGTCGCATGTACAAGTCTTAATTATTTGGCAATTCTTGTTCCAACGTGAGGAACTCGACCAAAATATAAAAATATGACTGAAATGTCAATGCAAAATGAACTGCCAAATTTTCTGTACATCTTAAGTTCTAGCAAAAGTACAGTGTAAGGCCTCACTATATACAAAAAAGCTATATTTTATTACTAAAGTGTTGGGTGATAATCATGGAATTCTTTACTTTTTTCGAACAAAAATATGGATGCAATAAAATAGCTTAACCTGAGAACATCGAAACTACGTCAAATTATATAGTTAGTGAGCCCAAGTAGGTAATGACAACTCCAAGGGCAGGATGAACACCAGCAATAAAGCAAACACACCACAGCTGAATTATTCCATAAGTCCATTTAAAACATCACGATTAAATATGCTATCAGAGCGACACTAATCAGAGCTGTGACACTCTAAGATAAACTTGAACACATAGAAGAGGCAAATCCTAGGTAGACGTACAAGGAGGCAGCCAAAAGGGAGGCGGGGACACGGTTGTGAGGGTGGCGGCGTCATGCACTATAGGAGGGATGGACATGCCACTCCAATTGAGGGACTTCGTTGCAGGAGCTCCGTGGGCACGCAACGAAGGGCCCGTGATGTGCCTCGTCATGTGTGCAAAATGTCACTCCACACACAGACCAATGAGTAATATCGTCAGCCTACACAAAGCTACGGTCCATATCTCTGTGTACGGTATTGGGGTGACTGTTCCCATAGTATGGTGATTATTCTTATGGCACGAGTATGACGCCCGTGAATTTAGTATAATTGCAGAGATAAAATAAAAGACAGGCTTCTTATTTGAAGTCATTCATATGTGATATTAGTTCATTTCTGTCTAATGGAGCTCAAGTTCACGCAATATGAGTCCCTTATAACAGTGGTTTATACACACACCTGGTACCTATAACTTGAACAAGGCCCCACTCACGCTTCAAGGACAATACAATGGCAGTTATATAGACTTCGTACATCGCTATTATTTCTTCTATTGTTTCGCGCTGTACAAACTGCAATTTATGATAAGATAATAGAGTACAC
The DNA here is from genome assembly GCA_014899125.1 of Orchestia grillus. Lineage (NCBI taxonomy): Eukaryota > Metazoa > Arthropoda > Malacostraca > Amphipoda > Talitridae > Orchestia > Orchestia grillus. The sequence continues at coordinate 10,399 of VOMN01108003.1, read as the reverse complement.
TTTCTGGTCAATAATTGCTTGATAAGAAAAAATTCTAAACTGTTTACAGGCACTTGGAGCAATGCTATAAGGCATCCTTGTCCATAACATTCACGAACGTACCTGGATTAACTATAAAAATATAATGACCTACTCCTTGAGTATTTAGCACTGAAGTTTAGGAAAATTGTAATATTGTTGAGACAGTTTTACACAACAGCTTGACACGAAGAAACATGGAATGAAAAGTAAATGTTTAAAATATTATTTTTCGAGTTAATTATACCGTAGATAAATTTCAGATCAACTGTTATTACCTAGATTAGTAAAATGATAGAATTACGAGGAAAATGACACTCGCAGAGAAAGGAAACATTTTTCTTAAAGTTTCTCGTCTCAAAAAAATGAGTATTTAGACCTAAGCATTTAAATGAGTTCAGAGGTAACAAAGAACACGAGTGAGAAAAAGTTACAGTACATACGATAATATTCATAGTCACACAGAAAAACAATTTATTCCAGAATGAAGAGACAAATCCTATTGAAATGTTAGCACACGTGTACAAAATAGTGATATTTACTTCATCGTCGGAAATCCGCGTAAAAGGTGTTGGCGGCAGCGCGTCACCGTGCCACCGGTCGCTTCATTAGCAAGCACAACTGGCTGCCGCCGCAGCCGTCAGTTGAAGAAACTCAGCAAAAAAGGCCGTGTTCAAGAAGGCAACCGGCAGCCTCCTTTTAAACGCAAAGTACTGTAGAACTTTCACGTTGAATGCTCGTTACCTGAGAGCGTAGCGAGCGCACCGCTGGTCATAACTTGACTTTCCTGCGCGTAGCATACTAAAAAGAATTGCGTGCGTAAATTTAAATTTCGCTAAATTTTACGTTGAGTTTACGTGCGTTTCCAGCGTATGTATACGTTTTACTAACGCAAGCTCGTCATCATCAATAGATACATTTTTCAGTTGAAAAATTTCACTGCGAGGCTTTCGGGTTTCGAGGAGCTTAAGAAAAGAAGTGTTATAATAAAAAACACGGAACACGCTTATTGAAGCAGCCCGGAAAGCTACCTCACATCAGTGTTTTCTGCCACATGGCACAACAAACATACATACACAAACTCATGTTGGTACGTCACAGAAACCCTCAGTACACACGTTAATATGAACTAATTGCTTCATTATCAACGTTCAGCATAAACACATTTTTTCGTAATTTATGATACAATAATATAAATCTCTACTGCACATATACGTCATAAGTACTGCATTTACCCTAATTGATTGCGTGTCGAAAGAGCAATACAGAAAATATATATGCACGCCGCAAGTAATTAAAAACCGCGAAAACTAGGAGCTCTTTTGCGCGCATTACTGTAACACAACATTGATCTGTTTCTAACTTAAGCATGATTTCTAACTTCAACTCACTATGATAACCTTGTACGTAGAGATGAAGGCCTGCATTTCAAGGTAATTTCAACTTTACTGAGCCCCAGAAGCAGTTTGGTGAAAATTTAGAGCATTGATATTGAAGGCATGAAGTTATATGTAGTTGCCGTTTAAATCTGTATTGGATATTCAACGCACGTTCTTCGGTCTAAGTTCAGGTTAAGCAATTAAAATTGTAGCCGAGCAGCGGCAAAACATGGGAGCAACGGTTAGAGTGGTATATTCATATTAATTAATGACCGTCGGTCAATCATATACATAGAACATCGGCTGGTAGTATGGAGTATTCTTAAATAAGCTCCTTGGATAAGAAATTTATCACCCATTGTTTTTCGAGTTTTAGTTATTTAATACGTTCATAAATCGGTTTTCGAAGCTGTGACGGAAGTTTAGGTTTTATGCAAGTACTGAACAGGTTTTATGCACTATAATAGTTACACGTGACAATTTTTTCGCCAGGGAGCTTATTTATCAGTCAAAATTACTACGATCAAACTTCTGACTTCTCTGCATTATGTTCTCTTGATCATTCGCAACTAATCTTTTTTCCTAACAAAAATATCATCAAGAATTCAGTACAAGTGTCCTCGCACTATGGAAAAAATTAACAAATTTTTAATATCAGACAACACCGATACTTCACCAGCAATAGAACAACACCAAAATGCGGAGCAGGTGAGTGCTCTTCCTTTTAACTTATTCCTGTTTATTTAGCGTTTCCGTTACTAACAGGAACCTTAAACAGGCACGAGGCCGTCGTCTCCACCAAGGCAGGTAACAGGAGCACGGCACGCTGAGGTTCACAAGGCGTGGCAGCGCTCTACTATCCTCCATGCTTCCTCGGGCGTGCGTGTGCGAGCCGTAGTGTGCTCTTTGTAGGATAGTGAGTTGTCTTTTGTCTTGCTAGGACACACCAATTGGGATGATAGAAATAGTTGAAATTCAGCGCTCGTGTGATAATAATGCAGGAATAGGTAGCCGGTAGCGTATTTAAAAAGCACACGGCTGTCAATTGCACACGGCTGTCAACTGCAGTAAAAAATAATTGTCTAACACACAACGAGAGTAATTTGCCTTGCCCTAAAGCAACATACCTTTGAAGAGCAGGATTAAGAAAATTTAAATCCTGCTCTTTTTAAATTTACCAGTTTACATTCCTACAGAAACGACAATGAGTTTCCGTCTTTCCACAGAAATAAATAAAAAGTCAAACTACCAGGTTTGATGACGCTCTTTCGTCATTAAAATGTGAATAATAGATAAGTACAATGATTCCTGCATTGCAAATTATCCAAAAAATTATAACATTCCCCAGTAAATACGATGGCGGTTACACAAAATCTTACCTTACGTTGTGTATGGAATGTATAATACAATTAAACAATTAGAAGGCTGTTACCGTAACTTTATTCCACTGGCCTTTCCATTTCCGAGTTTTAGATTCACGCAGTAATTTTGCCTTATTTATTGACCCACAACTGCAGCACATCCCATGCCATGACAAAAATCCTACCACGTGCGCCACAAGCACCCAGTGACAACTCACACCTGAAATAATTTGATAATGAAAACGAAGGGCAGTGGATCTCAAAAAATGGAGATAAAAGAAAGCCCAAAAATGCAGCCAGGAGTTGGCAGCTCACGTAAAGCTGTCCAGCCGTTCTACCACGTCGGAGAATGAGGTGCATTTTACTGAACACAAATGAAGAACCCGTCACCGAAATGAGAATAATTTGGACCTGATCGTTTACACCTCTTCAATACTTATTATTTCCATAGACCTCGTAATACAAGGCATTCATCTATTTCTGAATTGGAATGAATAATTTGAGAACGGTAACCTCCTTGTAATACAAATTACATTTCACACATGTCTCACCTCTCAAATGAATGTCCAGCGATTAGTCGAAGTGTGCGCCGAGATAGAGAGGTCGTCCAAATCATAGCAGAAATTTTTCATCACGGAAAAAAAGCACCGTTCCTGCGCCTCTGCCGCACAACTTGCCATTTTAACATTTTGAACTCATTACATAAGGCTCGATATCGAATATAAATACTACACACGAACCTCGGTATTTGGCCGCATAAAATATTTTGTTATGTTAATTAGTTGTTGATAATAAGGTAACCAAAATAGCTCTAACGTTTAATAAGACTAAGCATTCAATGTACCGGTGACTTTTTTAGATTCAAAATAAATTGATGCATAGTCAGCAGTAAGAAACTTCCGCGATTGATGGGAAATGATACTCAAGAAAAATATGGAAATGTTTACGCATACAGTGGTAAAAATACCGTCAGTATCGTATCGAGCATTGCTACAATTTAATCATGATAACGGGATTAATGATGGGCGAGTTATCGAGTCATGAAACAGACGTCTGTTGATGACGGAGAGCAACTGCAACACGTCAATGGGCAAGACCATCTCAACAGGGCCATCAATCACCGCGCTTCACCACCTCACTGAGCAACGACTGCGATCTGCTCTTACCACCACACTTGGCCACGGCATATGCCACACTGACCGTTCACAACTTCACCCGCCAGCCTGCCAGGCCGCCACCGTTGGGCCTGGCGTGACAGACTGTGAGGGCCGACGAGCGGACTCGACTACCCTGAAAAATGAGACTAATGAGCGAATCCAGTGATTATACTGACGAGTATTCTGACTTCACAGTAGGTGTGGCATAAACATATTATACTTATGTATATAGATTTCATCACACAGCCATATGAAGCATCAGCTAACCATTAAATGAGCTAAATAAGTTCAAATCAGCTCGTATCGTCACTCGTCCACTACTGTTCTTATGCTATTTGTGTATGTTCCAGTGGACCAACAAGCGACTGGACACATGAGTGTATGGTGAAACTGTTTTTTGGTAGCGTTTGTACTGGCTTTAGGTAAGTACTGGCTATGTAGAATCAGAAGTAATTATTTATTCGTCAAAAGGAAACAGAAATCGGTGACTAAGTTTCGTGACAACTCAACACCATATTTAAGCCACAAGTGACTTGCTAATACACTGATGAGACACTTATTCAATATGCAAGAGCAAACTTACGAGACGAGTCCGTTCAGGGGCACTACAGCAATGGACACTAGAGTTAGTTTATGGACATGTCTGATATTATGAAGCTTGTTAGGGGATTAAAACACATTGGAGCCCATCTGATTAATGATAGACGAGCCTCAAATATGTTCACGGCGTTCACTAGAGTTCACAATGCCCTCTGTGATTTTTCCTCGCTCAGGAGAGTAGACATTTTACGAATTAAGTTCTAAAGAAAATACTGCCCAGACCGCTTACAACCAAAGCTACGCTAAATATAAGCGTTGAACTAACAAACTGTAAAAAATAAACGAATGTTTCCAGAAAAAATTCTCTTCCCTAATGGAACCACTAGACGCTCCCTCTCCCTCATTGACCCATCGTTGGAGGGTGTGCTTGCTAAACGTCTCGGTTGACTTGGGAACAAGGACAGATATCTCGGTCAACATAGCGTCAAAGGCAAAAATCTCGGTGAACCCGGAAACAAGGGCAAAAACCTCGGTTAACTTCGAAACAAGGGTAGAACTCTTGGTCAACTTGGAGACTGGGGCAGAAATCTCGGTCAACATGGAAACAGGGACAGAAATCTTGGTCAACATGGAAACAGGGACAGAAATCTCTGTCAACATGGAGACTGGGGCAGAAAGGTCTCGGTTAACACGGACACAAGAACAAAAAAGGTTCGATCAACGTAGAGGCACAAGAACGTTTCATCGATGAATAATGTTTCATAACCGCAAATCAAGTTCATGAGCTCTGATGTTTAGACTGCTAAAAGTTAAATTTGCTAAACAGCACAAGGTGAATCGAAAAGTAAGCAGGCCTAGACTGAATTTAACACACCACTGTGAAGAAAGTAGTTTTACGAGTTTGCTTTTCAAGTGACATTAATTCTGTTATCGACATTAATTCTACAGTTCATTTAGATGTCTAATCACATCCAGTTTCCTAGAGGTCCAAAAGGCAGCTATAATCGAGCAGCAAGTTTAATTAAACATTAAAAACATTGATTTCTGTTGAGGAGCAAGTTTCTATCACAGTGAGAACGACTGAAGTGGTGAGTGATAACACGGATGGAGCATCAGTCGTTCATTGTGTACATATGAGTGCAGCTAATGAAATCAAACATGTCTCTGTTTGACTGCAAAAAAAGTGCAAGAAAATTATCGCGGCGAGTGATAACGCACAGGAACCACGCAGAAAACGACACTGCGTCGGTGAGGAAATGCAGTTTTTCTGCGCTGTGATGCAGTCTGCAGAGTAAGCGGCACTGTGCACAGCAGTGGTTCACAGCCTGTGGTACTCGTAACAGTAGTAAGTTGTAGGCGAGAGCCTTGAAGGTGGTCCGCGAGCGGTTTCAGGGTCACGATTTTTTATTGTTAGTCTCTTTGTGTGTTTTGCTTGCGTAGAGACTGACACACGAGTTCATATTCCCCAATTATGTTTTTTTCTTTTTGAACCAGATGGTACCTGGTGGTAATAAAACGGTGGATATAAAACGCCTCTCGATCACGAAAAAGTTGGGAATCATCGATCTGCAGCTATAGCGTGTTCCTCAGATCCCACCAAATTTGAACTGACAGATATTTTAGTATTTTATAGTTTGAAGGCATCGTTTTATCACGTTTGATAATTCTATTCACTCAGACGAGAGGTTTTCTTTTTTAGAATACGTTTGTTTGGCACATCACGGAACAACTTGCAACTGAACTTCACGCTCTCATCGCGAAGTAATTTTTTCCAAATCTGGTGCCCTTTATGGAAGACATGTAATGTTATGTGATACAAAACCCTCACTTACCACGACAATCAAACCATAATGACCAGCAATTGAAGCGATGACAATGGACCAAAGTATTTTGTAGCCAGAAACGAGTGCGTTTTGGTTCAAGCCAGCGACCGCAAAACTAATCCACGAAGAACTATGCACACGAAAATCAGGAGAGTAACTGAGTTAAACTGACTCGTAATAGGCCTGCCTGCACGCCTCCGGGCCTCGCTTACGATAAACAAACTCTTTGTCTCCTACTTGATAGCGATTTAAAGTCTGCCTTTGAGATCTGCGTTTGGATAGCGCACAAATGCCGTAACGCTGTTTGATCAGTTACAAACCACCTGATAGTTCTAACAAGGCGCGGTACAAGACGGCCTCAGTTCGATGGTTTATCTTTTGTTAAACGTTCCGTAATGCCAAGAATGTGGGAAAAATGTGAGCACTACACTACGAAACGCGTTTTCTACCTACTGTGCTTGGGCCAACCAATTTTCACCATTCCTTAATCTACTGAAGCAACATTTTTATTGGTGAGAATTTTCTTTTTGAGGCTTCATTTCTAAATTAAAGCGGTTGAAATGCGCTCAAAATATTTTTCTAACTCGTACAATATGAACATGAAATATTCCAACAGTTAAACAACGGCACTTGCGAGGTATTTCTCGAATGGCGATTGGTAGGAAAATCTATTAGTAAACTGTTCTGGTTTTCGTAAATATATACAATGAATTTGACGAAAACCTAAAGCAGCTTAAAGCAAACTACCCAGTTGTCATTTAACCGCAGCAAGAACATGAGTACTGCAGCTTCCAACACATCTCGGTAGGTAGCATGGTATGTTTGCAGCGCTTCAATAGAAACTTGACGGGATTTTTCCAAACGACTTAAACCAACAAAGATATGAAGGGTAGCGGAGGTCCGCTGAAGGAGACCGATAGGTAATTCCTGTCCTCACAAATTTAGTTAACCCATTCATTTTCCCCCTGATTCCAACTAGCTTATTTGAGTAATGAACACAAATGTTATGAATACTTGAAAATTTGTGTTCAATCTGTTCATATATGTTCATTACGCTAGGTTAGGTTAGATGATCGCGTGTACCATATTATTATATCCATATATGGCGCTCGTCGCAGTCAAAGTGTTAATGAGTGGCAAGTAAAGAATAAGCTCGTCCTATTCCTTCCGTTATTCTTCTCGAAGCGGCAGTCGCGCCTCGCGACTGACTTTCTACCACGTGTCTACAATGAATCTTTATTCTCTATGTGGATTTCAAAATCCACGTTCACAAGAGCGTTGCTAGTTTTCGTAAAAATTAAAAACATCCTTATTGCATGTATAAATAAGGCTGCTGATAGTTTTTGTACAAAGTTAAATGTAGCCTTTTCGCCTATGTAATTTAGTCAGCTAAGGGTTAACTTTATGTCTCCTCCTACCTTTACCTTTTCATCTCTGCAACTCACGCCACATTTTTTGCCAGCTGCAGTTGCAACCGAAACGATACAATTTTAAGGACTTATGGTAGTACTTGGACTAACTTTTCCACGAGTTTTCTCAACCAAAGAAATGAATAAACCCTGAATATTACATTAGGTGTGTAAGCCATGACAACTTTAAAATTACCTGAGCGTATAAACTAAAGATGCTAAATTGATTTTTCGATTTTGCAGTAATTAATAAATTCATCATCATATCCAATGATCCAGGTAATCCACTGGAGCTAATTAAATTTTAAATCCCGTAATCTTCTTTAATTTTATAATAAGTTATACATCATAATAACGTTACTAGACATAAAGGTTATCCACATTGCAGTTCTGAGTTTTTCTTACAAATCATTCAAGTGACAATCCTTCACAGGAGAACACCAAATCAAAAACTAACACGTACGAGATGACTTCTAGTTGGGTAGCAAAAACAGAGACAATAAGTTTCTCTATTCCTCACGTCTGCGACCTTTAATTAAGACACTTTCCACTCATATCTTGATTAATCAATGCGATATGAGCGCTGCTCTCAAAACTGATTAAAATGAAAGTTAAAATTTTATAGGTCAACAATATTTAAGTTAGTGGTGTAAGCCACTTTCAGTTTTCTATGAGAACATAGTAAACTTGGAAACCAGGTACTATGATAAACTGAAGTTTCAAATGTATATATGTTGAATGCGCTTATTTTATTTTGAATCAAACGATCAAAAAGAATATCAGTGCATTGCTAAAAAAATATTGATAAGGAACACATGAACTCTAAGTGACAATGATAAACCTTAATCAACAGCTAAAATAACCAAATTGGTCAAAACAGGTTTTGCAGGGAGCCCAATATTTGTTAATGAAATTAATTCTACAATATCCTCCGTTCCTATACAATTATAATTTTATTATATAGACTTGATTAGAGACAAATTTCTTATAGAAGTACGAAGTTACTTCTTAAGAGCAAAGCTACTGTATTATCGTGCATTGTGCTGCACAACCAATTTCTGAAGAGAGGGTACGACGACGCGCACTACGTAAATGCCAAGTGCTTTCTCGTCGCTCGGCTACTATAATTCATATANTCATATATTTAACTAAAAAACACTCTAAATACATGGTATTCAGAGGCGTAAATTCGACAAAGGCTGTTTGAATGAAAAACTATTGGTGACAAACTTAATAAGTTATCCTGCGTGGTTTCAGAAAATATAATAAATCGATTTTGAATACATAAAAAATCAAGAACAATGATTTAAAAAATAAAAAGCACAAGACAAATGATATACGTATATTCATTATAAATGGAGTAGCTATTTAGGTGTGGGATGAATCTAGAAGAAAATAAACTTTACAGATTAGAAAAGAATACAAAGTGGTGCTCTTTAATAAACACGTCATCGAAGCCTAAAGCCATAACCCGCATTGCGATTCTTGCCTTACCTGGTAGACTTGCGAAGGCTGGCAGAACTGCACCTGAATTGCAAGCACTTCATTTCTTCAGATCAAAAAATCTACCGCAAACTACAGGAAGGGGCTGGTGAGCTGCAACACCTCCTATCTTAACGTTTATTTTTATCATCAAATATCCAGAATAACGACTAGCTTCCTGTTTAGACAAAGCACGAAGAACAATAGAACTATGCTGATAAAGTCACCAAGATTGTTTGAGCTGGTAGCGATAACTACACGGCTGTGCAGTCACACCACAGAAATAATACAGCTATATGAACAGTGACCCAAGGATGTTCTCAGGATGATTTTTGTTATGTAAAGGAAAAATAAACAATCAAAATTAGCATCCGATACGAAAAACTAGAAAGACTAATTGCCAGTTCGTTAATTCTGCCAGCAGTAACTTTAAATTAAGAGCCCAAGGCTCATTAAACTAAACCATAATCTTCAACACGAGTAGAAGCGCAACGAGTACTACAAACAAATATGCTGTGTAACGCACTGACCTGAACCTTCTGCAAGTAGTGTTCCATTTCTTGGTACGCTTGTTGTGAGGTGCGATGCTTTGCTTGAGCCTCATCGTAGAATGAACATGAAGCGGACCGAGCCAATTCCCGATTACCGCCACCTCGATCGCCACAATTAGGAGCACCACTTTCTCCAGCACAAGTGGGTTCCATCGCGACACTTTTCTCGACGAAACTACTATCATCACAGGATCCAGCACTGATGTGACTCACTGAATCTCTACCATCGCCAGGCTTGTCATGAGGGACAGCACCATTAAATGTAGCACTATCGGAGGTCATGTCAACCTCACCACGAGAACACAATGCACCACCATCACCACTACCATCACCAGCGATTTGTGAACAGCCTACACCAGCACAGCCAGTACTGGGGTTGCTGCTCATGGCGACGTATCTGTAGGTACGGGTATCTGTCCTCAAATCTGAAAAGATAAAGAAATGTGAATTACAATATCCGATGAAAGCAATAGACTAATTACTGCTCATAGTTTCAAAAATATTTGACCTCAGTTTAATGAGAGAGCGGCGACCCTTCGCAAAAAATCTATAATTAATGACAGTAATTGTGTTCAAATAAATAAACTTCATAGTTTTCGGGATTCAAGATCTGGAAAACCAAGGAACCAGTTTGACGGGGCAGTCTTTTAGGAACAAGCCCCAGCTAGGTGACAGATCC
>VOMN01108001.1:0-15060 GCA_014899125.1 Orchestia grillus | reverse complement strand
CTGCCCACCACACCCTACAGCTGCCCATCATTTGGCCATCACAACAAAAAATCGCACTCTTGCAAGACGGCGCGGCGTGCCTACCCGCACGGCACCGGAAGCTCACGCACGTACGCACGAACTCTAAAAAAACATAGCGTGGTCAGGAAATGCCCTTCGTTTATCAGTCACACTTGTTGTGCATGCGGGGTGAAATGGAATGAATAATAAGCCATAAATTAAACTGTGCCTGTTGAACACTTCCTAGGTCTTTTTCTTCAAAGCAGAAGCAGCGTGCGTTAACTTTCAACAAATTCTCTGAGGTGCGATGTTAAGTTCAAGTACGGAGTCAATTTCTGGAGAAACAATGGGTTTTCACAGTGACTAACATCGCTAGGTATTCATAGCTAGCTTTTAAAATCTGAAGTCAAGCTCGAATGAAGTCAGTTATCTTGCGTCGGTTACCAGCAGCGTCAAAGCAAAGCAATGAGAGGAAAAGATATCATATCAAAATGCGCTGTCGTCTCCACGATAATTCAACCGTGAAATGAGTAAACGAATGAATGATCAAATTAATAGAAACAAAGAAATATAAACAGCTCTAATAAAGTTTCATAGAATCTAATCTATCTATCTATCTATCTAGTATAATACTAAAACTCTGGTCGTCTTGCTTGCTTGCTTGAAACCGGGCACAGAAGAGCTGAATTTAAGTGGGGCAAGTTAGTAAAGTGGATACGGGAATGAAGGATTTGTCTGTCGGATCTGAGATATTCGAAATTTATACTCTTCGTTTATTCCTGCATTGTGGATACCGACTCAACTGCATAGGATATAGACGCGGATACGTATGAATATCTCAATCATTACATCCGTTTTCCCCAGGTGCGTAGTATACGTTTCGATCTCTAATTCTGTTCTACGCAAGACGAGAAGCCGTCAACCGCCGCCGCAGAAGTCAAGGTCATCACCACGTAGTCGGGGGGTGGAGGGTTTGAAGACGGACGTAGCCACGAAGCTGCCGTCATTCAAACATTCAAATGGAGGTTTCCCACCGAGTAGAGGCGCGTACGCCGAGTGGGCTCCTTACGCGAGTAATTTTCCTGAACTGTACACCCAAGAATTCACGAGTTTTGAACTCACAAGAATCTTTTTAAGACCAGACATAGTAATTCAAGAATTTGTGCCCTGTATCACTGATTCACGAACGTCTCAAATCGTTTCAGATTTCTAACTCACTTGCTACTAACATTTAATATTCGTTAGTTAGGGTGATCTACTGCATTTTAAATAAAAGTGCTGAGTGAAACCATTCTTGGCGTCTTATAGTACTAGGGGAGAGCAAATAAGTACGACGAGTCAAATTTTGATCAATAGATATGAGAGCCCCGTGAATGTTATACATGTAGAACATGTACTACCATATACATAAACGAGAAAATATGTCAAGGTTTTTCAAGATTCGTTTGTCATCAGTAAATGAGTAACAATACAAATTGCTCAAGTTACTTCAAGGAATATAGTAAAAGATAAATTTTCTCTCCATAAAATAGGTCCTACTAGTGAGAGATAAGATGATAACGCGTTATTTTTCAGCAAACAAAATGATGTTAGAAAGCCTTTAATCAAGCTCAAGGTAATTAATTATTCAATTCGAAAAAAATGTCCCTCAAACAGTTCAGACAACAGTATAGAACTAGCTTGGTTTATGCATTTTCTAACATAATAATTTGTTAAGTAATTTTTAAGGAGACTGTGTTCCCGCGGAACAAAAATAAGAACCATAAAAGTTCCACTAGATATAGACCCAATTTCCTCTCACCTCATGACACGTTCAAAAACACCTCGCATGATCTTCACACCAGTTCAGTGAGAGCGAGAGAGGAGGAGAGGTCCCTTCAGTATTACACTCTAATCACCATCATATGTGCAAGAAAGCTTGCACTCTCTGCCTTTGACGTCACGGCTGCCCCTGCCCTAATATGGTGACAGGTCTGTCCTGCATGTGGGGCGTCTTGTGCTGTCTCGAACTAGGGCCTTATGTGTGCTTGTATGGGAGGGGGAGGGGGTTGTGGCCTGTCCTTACTGGTCTTTTATAGAAGACGTCCCGTGTGTGTCGTAGGTGTGCGTCTAAGGTACGTTTAATGTCTTGATGTTAAATTGCACAGCCAAACTACGGGAAAGGTTGAATGGGTTCCAAATTGAACTGGTTTGGAACGCCTTCGGTTGAGAAATAATAAAACCAGAGAGACAATTCGAAAGATATTTTCTTTGGTTTATTTACGATAATTTGACGACTGTCCCTTGAAAACGAAAATGCTTCGTGATTACCCTTCGTTAATATATTTCTGAAAAATATCAAAGAAACCATTAAAACAGACATTAGCCCACCAAAATAAAATCACGTTAGCACGGCACGTTAAGTAAGATAAAATGATTTTATTAGTAAGTCAAGTACTGATAAAATGGAAAGGGTCAGCATTATGAGTGATTCCAAATTTGACTCCATCTTAAGTGCACAAAAAAATATTGAACATATTAGCATCAATTGAGAACAGTTTTTCGAGTGCATTTATCTATTTCTAGCTCATTCAGACCAGTGGCTAAGACGCTAGACATTTCGTTTTGCACATGCCAAAAAATGGGCTTTCGCCCCTAAGTTTAGAGAGTAAATGTTCAACTTAATACTTATTGCCATTGGTATCTAGGATATGTGCGGGAGAAACACTCCATGCAAGCATGGCGCCACCATCTAAGTCAGTAGAATTAAGCACTTAATACAAGCATTGGTATCTAGGATATGCGTTGGAGAAACACTCCATACAAGAATGACGCCACCATCTAAGTCAGTAGAATTTAAACACTTAACACAGGCACTGGTATCTAGGATATAGGTTCTATAAACACTCCACACAAAGATGACTCATCGCCAGCCCGGGGGGTGACGCTCTCCAGTGTGAGAGCGTGTCATCGCATCGTCACCAGAACTTGATAAAAGTATACTCGGTAAAGATAAAGAATTTTCAGCCTAAATTATGGTTCAAAGTCCGAAGCATGTTAATTCTGGCACTTACCACTTCTGAGGAGTTCATACGGGTATAACTTCAGTTATTCCGTGAATGTTTCTGCATTAATTTCAAGTGTAATTTACGTATGTTATTTGTATTTGTTTCTCATCATTACTCCTCCTCAGAAGGCTGGTACCATATTCAGCCATTTCTGATGTTATCGCCAATCGTTGCGTCTGCACCGCGGTCTCTCAGCTGTGCAATAGTATTCCACATTCATTTTTGTAGTGTGTACTTGATAGTCATGTTTTCGTGCAGAGTTAAATATTAGGAGTGTGTGGGAACAGGTGAAGTCAGTCAGAGGGAGAAAGCCATCTAAAGTTTACTCGTGAAAAAAATTTGCACAAATCTACGAAATACTTGTTTTTCTAACCAAGATTTTAAAAACGATTTTTTTACGGTTTCGTGGCGTAATGGTAGTCCTGGTAGTCCCTGGTCCTCGCAGCCGAGAGGAGCAGGGTTCGAATCTCGGCTCAGGTGAGGTTTTTCACGTAACTACGGAGGACTTTCCTTGGAATAGGAAGTTTAAACCCCACATTCCTCATATCCCTCACCACGCCAGTAGTTCAAAGGCATTGAAAACCCAACGGTAAAACGTGATGGAATTAATAAAGGTTCTTACCTCTACCACGGTTGATTTAAAAATGAATGAAGTTGAGTCCTTTGGATTATCAGTATTTATAACAGTCAATACATTAAGCTTGCATGATAAAGTGACCCACACGGCGAGTCTATGAATTTGAAACGCAGCTCTCTGCTTTATTTTGGCTCTTCATCACCGAAATCTCTCCGCCCACCGCGCTTATCAAGACGTCAGCTTGCCCTCATACACGCACACACATACACACATACACGCTCACACACGCACACACACAGATGTTGTTTATTTCTTAAACATCGGGGTGCCAGGCGTCGTGCAGGGCAGTTTTTGGGCGGGATTTTCACGGCCCGACCGCGCCATTCCGCTTTTTGTTGCCCAAGTTTCCGGATGACTTCTCGGCTCCGGAGGCTAATGCAAGAGCGGTCCCGGGGTTCACCGACCAGGATTGTTGAGTAATGAGGATTGCAGGGAGCAGCCCGAGCTTCTAAAAGCAATCCCTGGTGTGGTTGGTGGGGGAGACAACGTCAACAGTCCAATTCCTCGAGACCGACTCCTTTGAGCTGAGAATGTGCTTTCGATCCTCTCCTATCAATTCCGTATGAATAAAATAGTCAGTGGCCAATATTCGAGAGAAGGTGTACTGGGAGCCTTTCTTTTTGCTCGTTTGGAGGAAGCGGAATGTGAACGTTTTATGTAGTCCCGTGATTGAATATCAAACTTTCTTTCTGAATAGTAAATCTTGCTGTCTGAATAGTAAACCTTGTTCTCTGAATAGTAAACCTTGCTGTCTGATTAGTAAACCTTGTTCTGTGAATAGTAAACCTTGTTCTCTGAATAGTAAACCTTGTTCTGTGAATAGTAAACCTTGCTATCTGACTAGTAAATATAGCGTTGAATAGTAAAGCTTGCTCTGAATAGTAAACCTTGCTGTCTGAATAGTAAAGCAAAGTTATAACAAAACCAACAACCCAACTAATCGAATTTAATCTGGAGATCGATCACGCAACTAATTAAGCAGGTAGTCAAGTCACCGAAAACAATTGTGCTGTGTCGTCGAGTTTCGTATTCAATAAACTTTCGACGTGATCGAAGGATTTCCCTTTAGACATAATCACCTCAACCCCCTCATCAATTAATTGCCAAGTGAGGTGGTAAAAATTTCAGCGATATTATAAAAGTGTATTCATAGCACACAACTCGAGCATGATTGGTAGCGCAGGTCATGGACTTTCAGTGTTCTCAATGAAGGCGTACGTGCCAAGTTCAAGTTCTAAGTTTACCACACGCCCCCTTCCGAGTACACAGAGCACGCGTGACGCACCGCTCGTAGTGCTACTACTCATGGCCTGCCGCCAATACTAGGAAGGTTGTACGTCTCCTGTGGTGTTGGGGAATGACGCTACTCTCGGTTGTGTAAAAAATGAGTCTGGCAGCCCCAGCACCCACGTGGTGATGTTGCTTGGCTACCGGAGTCGGCTCAGAAGACGTTGCGGAGGCGTAGCTATGATACTCGGGGAGTGTGGTGTTGTAAATACGTAAAATTTGGGAGTGGATGTTGGACTCCTCGGATGCAAAATTCTACTTTATGTATAATAATAACAGTTTTTGGTTGATTGGTTGGTTGGTTGGTTGGTTGGTTGATTGGTTGGTTGATTGGTTGGTCTCTCCGTCACCCTTATCAGTATTTCATAGGAGAATATTACTGTAAGCCGCGCTGATACGCGGCAGTGGCTGAGATAGGACACTGAATGTCGTATCGCAAATGAATATAATCTAAAGAAATTTAAAAGTTTTACGTCCGGTAGAATGCGGTCGACAATATTTTTGTTGACATAGTTTGGTAATTTCTTTCAATAAGTTTGGTTATGAATAGCTGATTTCAAAGGAAACGATGAGGTACATGTGTGACCTATTTTATCCTTCGTTGGAAAAATACGATTCATTTTAAGAATATATATATATGTATATATATATGTATATATATATATATATGTATATATATATATATATATATTTGTATATATATATATATATGTATATAAGCGTGCGCCATTTTTGGTAATCTTGCATCACTGCAGGCCGGCTATATACACAAAGCAACCTCGATCAAATATATATTTTTTTTAGCTCAGCAAGTTATGCATTTACATCAGAAAGCACTTAGGAGCCAGGGAATATGTATGCTTATCAGTTCACCCGTCAGTTACTTTTTTTCGTAATGTAGATAACGATATCACCTTCAAGGTGTGTGATTTTCAACTTCAATGCTCACCACAGGCACGGGAAAAGGAAACGATCGTAGTTCTTGATCGTGCTAATTCGTAACATTGATTTCATTGCATTGGTCGATTTCAATTAATTCAAGTTGATATTTTTGAATAAGTTTTTACTAATATTTTATTCATAAAAAGTATACCCCTGAATATTTTAGGTCTTCATCCGCTGTGAAGTTCTCGTATTACTCCTCTCTATTTGATACACTGCTAAAAAGTTAAAAATGAATTTTAAAAATTAAAAACCGGAAAGATAACGAACTACCGGAAAATACGCTGCTTGCAAACATCAGAGGCAAGCGGGCAGTTAAGAGAGACCCATGAAGGTGCCTCTTGTGCTGCACACCACACCACCAAAACGCTCCAGTTTCGTTTGCAGGGAGAATCATCATCACCTGTTGAGCATATGCAAAATCCGCTCTTCTACTCACTCCATTTGGATTGCTTGAGAACAAGAACATCGCTCCTGCGGTCGTGCCGGGGTACGAGTGTTCAATACCTGAAAGGTCTTGACGTAACCTCCGCATTTACAAGACGCGTCTGTCGCACGAGTGTCACAGCTGTTTGTACTAGCGTGGTCGTGGTCGTGTTGGGGTCATGCGGTGTTTTACGAGCGTCAGAGGGTAAATCACAATTTCTTAAGGGTCGTAAATGCATGTCACAGCAACATTTACTCGCCTCCACTTAATGTTGAACATTCGTACTGATGTGAGGATTCTGGAATGTAATTTCGTGGAAAATGAAGGGAGGTGACTTTATAGTAATTGTGCACCTCTTCCTTCGCACGAATGATCCTTTTCCAATGCGCTCATTCAACGCAAATATAAGAGCAAGTGTCGATAATAATAGGCCTGTATTGTTAATATAAGAGCAAGTGTCGATAATAATAGGCCTGCAATTTTAATATAAGAGCAAGTGTTGATAATAATAGGCCTGCAATTTTAATATAAGAGCAAGTGTCGATAATAATAGGCCTGTAATTTTAATATAAGAGCAAGTGTTGATAATAATAGGCCTGTAATTTTAATATAAGAGCAAGTGCCAATAATAATAGACCTGTAATTTTAATATAAGAGCAAGTGGCAATAATAACAGGCCTGTAATTTTTCATAACTTACGGAATGCTCTGCGAAACTCGATCGTGAATTATCACTGCATTTCCACACTGAAATTATCCCTAACATGGCGTGGGTATCGTCCAACAAAGTCTAGACCCAGTGCACCAGTGCGCTTATTTAGACGATGCTTCATCGTGGGCTTCTACCTCGACGCCACCTCCCCCGCCACACGGATGTGCCGCGTCATGAAAGGCTCTTTCTTTCAGGGCCGGCGCTACCGTAAGGCTGTGTTATTGTGGCCCAACATGCGGGCCAACAGTGGGGCCTTGTGGGTCTCAAGCCTTCGTGACTGATGCCAAAAGCAAACAAGTTTTGTGTTCGCTCCACACAATTGGGGAGAAAGCTCACCTCGCTCAGGCGCAGCAAATATCCAATGAAAAAAACAGCAAGAGGAGGTACTGAATTATCCTATTGTAGTATTGAGGGTTTCTACGAGCGGTGTCATCAAGCTATGGCTTCACCGTGTCACTAATTCAAAATTGTTTTGCTTAGTAAAATGTTCGTACAAGTTTTGTGAAGTTCTCCTAGTCGTTTTGTAAATTGATCGCGAATTTGGACAACGATTGAAATGAAAAAACATTATAGAGCCGTGAAAATACCTAATGTACAATATTTGGACATCATGATCTTGAGGAAGATGTAAGAACTGAGACGCGAATTGAGAACGTGTTCGGCATACAATATTACCTACAGGGAAGCAAACACGTGTTTGCTTCAGAGTTCTGCCCACTGGAGGGTCCGTCTTGAATGTGGTCATTGGGTGTTGCATGCTCTCTAGCTTGCACTAGAAAACAACTCAACTAATGAACAGCATCCAAATACTTCCGAAATTCGTTTGAACGATATAGATCTGAAAATAATAAGCTGATATTTGGCCCACAATTAAGTTCTTCAATGATTGAGCCTGCTATTTATGATCTGGTGCCTGGAGAGTGACGTCATGCAACAGAATCAGCAACCAAGGGTAACAGGGGCCACCGAAGGGATGAGGTTCTCGGTGTCGCTGCATTACGTGTGACGTCACGGCCATTGTGTGGCGGAGCTCAGGTGTGGGGAGTGACATCGGTGCGTGTCCAGGTACGTGCTGTGCCCATTGCTGTGCGTGCCATGGAGCTGCCACGCACAGGAATGCGTGCTTGGTGTGAGCTGGCACACACTGCATGCCACGTACGGCGATTTAGTGTTAGGCATGGAGGTGCAGACGCTGAGCGACAAACAACGACGTAAATTTTGTCTAAAAGAACACGAGCGACCGTGTGGACGGTGGAGCGGACCGTGTGGACGGTGGAGCGGACCGTGTGGACGGTGGAGTGCCGTAATTCTTTCATTCACGTGTTTTTTTCAGACAATAGATTTCTCGAATTTGTGCCTTGCATCAACTCATTTATGAAGATTGGAAACATCACTAAATTTCTTATAAACGTGCAACCAAAATTTGCTGCTCCTGAATTACGACGCTCTGCTGTTATTTGAAATTAAACGCTTTCACAGTTCCACAGTTCTATACAAAATAGATTGATGCCGAAAACTAAGATGATGAAAGGAAAGATACGTCACTAAACCCTCGCAAATAGCGATGCGCGGCCGTGACTAGTAGTGAGTAGTGTTTTAATTTTCATTATGAATAGATGCCCTCGTCTTGCCTAAATGTTACTGTAGACGACACGAAAACATAGAGTTGTGTAGATATACATAACAATATAAGCTGTAATGGATCCAAAATGCAGGTTTGGGTGATAGCTTGCAAGTTTTCAAACAACTCTCCAAATATCGCGTGCCGGTTGCTAAGAGCATCCTTTTCCTTCAGTTAATTGTTTAATTTTCCCATCACTATAGGGTGGAGGTGGGGAATTGCGCCAACGTACGGCTGGTAGTACTGTGGGTTCGTGGCTTGGCAGATGTGCGGCGGAGAGAACTTTATCCAAGTTGTCGTACGCTCCAGGACAACCTCATGTTGGACCTGTACTCGAAAGCTGATGATGGAAAAACCTTTATTAATTCCAACACGTTTTACCGTTGGGTTTTCGATGCCTTACAACTACTGATGTAGTGAGGGATGTAAGGAATGTGTGGTTTAAACTTCCTTTTCCAAGGGAAGTACTCCGTGGTCACGTGAGAAGCCTCGCCTGACCGGGGCTCGAAAACGGCAGAAAGAAAAGTTTTTTTAAATATCCACGCTAATTTCGAGGAAAACTAATCATGCGCCTAATTTCTACACCACTTTAATTAAATTAAGTTGTATTTATCTCATATTCAAAATGAAATAAATAGTATACAAAAACCATCATGCGTAAAATTTAAAGGAACAGCAATTGCTAAATAAGCATGCCAGCGACCAGCTGTTGGAGAGACTCGCAGAGCAGCTGCTGAAGAATGGTAAAATATTGGTACCTGAAAAATATGAGCCAGTTTGAAAAGTGTTCACTTCTACTAGAAGCAAAATGGTGGTTTTGAATTGAGAAACCATCAGCAGGAACGGCCGATGTTCATATGATAGAATGCATGATTGCAACGAAGCCAGCCATTTTTCTTTGGGTTAAAGGGCCTGGTTCAGCAGTCAATTTAAATAAGGAGTGCGGATGTGCAGTATAATATATTGCCATAGGTTTGTTGAGCCTTCGAAGTAACGAAATCACATAAGTTTTATTGTAACTTGAATACAAGCTCAGGTGATGGAGGAAGTCTTACGTGCGTTGTACGTCTGTACGTAATTTGTTTGTATTAAATTAACATGATTTATAGAGTACGATACTAAGTAGAGCAGAGTGATCAGTTTGGTGGTATCAGAGGTCCACAGATTGCTTATCTTTCCCCGGAGCCAAGATAAAGCTTTGGGCTCATGATTTTATGGTCAATGGAATTATGGCCGAGCGTCTCGGAATTCGAACACACCATAACTCCTCGAGTTAAACTTGCGAAAATATCATAATGAAGCAGAAACTGTAATATAACATTGAAATTAAAAGGCCCTCCTATGTTGTGTGATAGATTTTTCAGTACTTTATGGGAAAAAATTAATGATTCAATATGTTTCTCAAAACAGAACGGAAGTATTATTAAACGACCTCCTGAAAATTTCAATTTTACAAGTTTCATCCAATTCTAAGACTAGCAAGTTTGTAGTCTTGGAAATTCATGCCACTGACAAGATGATCTTGGTTTTTTGAAGTTCCATTCAACAAGCGGGAGACAACGCAGATGCCAGGCAGAGTCGGCGACCGCGTGCAGATCAGTTGAGTGGAGAAGCAAGGGACACATTTTTCTCGGCGAGCGCAGCCAACTGGCACACGGATCACTGGATTGAGGTTAGGTTCGACAGCAGGCGGCGACTCAAATGATCCTCCAGCAGACGACTCATGCGAGGATTTCTGCAGTCCTGTGAAAATCGTCGCTCTCGTGCAAATTTTTCCAGTGGTATTAGAATGTCTGAACAGCGGCTGAGCGGCAGACGACTGAAGATTCCGTACGAAAAACAAGAGAGCCTTCTGTCGAACTGGGGTGTCGCGCCCTGATTTATTTTTCAATGAATGTGGGAATACATTATTAGTGAATCACCACGCATATTGCTGGACGATATCTGTTGAGCCATTATGCTTCCTCGTCTTTAGCTAAAATGCCTCTACAAGCTGTCTCTAAATTTTGCAACTCGTGTGAAATGAACATAGAAAATTATTCATGTTCGGCGAAAGTAATGTACAGCAGCGTGTTCGTAGTCTTATTTTCCTTTCCCCCCGCCAGGGAGTGTGACTCTCATGTCAACGACTCTCATGTCAACGACTCTCATGTCAACCAACATCCGAGACCCTTACGGGTTGCAGCCAACCAACTGCTGGTCAAGTTCAAGGCACAGGTTCCATCATTTCAGGTCGCGTCAACGACATACAGACTTTGTTGTTCTGTTGAAATTCGAATGCTGGTCCTGACAGGTTGTTCCACGAAAAATATTCCATCTCCTGTCAATCTCTGCCAGCAAGTTCGATTCATGCTAAGAATTAAACGCCATTTTTATAATAACTACGGAGTTGCTAAATTGGAGTTCAACGCTTGATTGAGGCTCCTAAAATTTTGAAAATATTCGTACATGATGTCTAGAAACGTATGAATTACTATTCGATCAATATATTCAACGGAAAGTATACACTTGAAAACTTAGCTTTATGGGAAATTACAATTTGAAGAGAATGATTCGTAACTTCTCGCTTACTGATCGGGTAAAATGAAATTCTGTTGTTTAAAATGTTATGTATCTGTATTCTTTATCGTTAAAAATATTGTTTTGCCTTGGTATCGTGTTTCGTAGTAGTTATTACGCCAATTTATCAACCTATCCTGCATACATGTCCTTGATGGAGAATATTAAATCTATCTGTGGACGGTCACTTACGAGTTTACAAGGAAGGCTATCGCCAATCCCTTTAAAATCTTTTGGTTATATGAACGTTGCAGCCTAACAAAAAATCTTCGAAAATTAAATGTCCTAACGCATTGCTGTATGTTTTATTGCACCTGATGCAAACACCTGCGAATTAAGCTTGCTCTAATCGCTCAGAATTATTTTCGATGCTGAATGGAGCTTTGGACAAATAAAACAGCAGTTCGTGCCCTAGAACTAGCGTAAATCACATCGACCTGTAGCAAAGTTAACTTATGGTACACACGTTTAAATCTAAATACTGTAAATTCGTTTTAATTCAAGGCGTAAGAACGCCTTTCAACGTGTCAGAATTTCAAGATTAACAGTTGTGTGTTTCGTGAAGGTTAATGAATTAGATATTTACTAAAAAGTCCTTTAGTGAAGTAAGAGAGAAGGGGCAAGGGAGCGTCGCATGGTGCCTGTGATGTAGCAAAGGTTAAATGCTCGATATACGTTCACTACGTACTGCCATCTCATGAAAGCAGACTTGAAAGCTAATCAAGTTTTCAAACGTCAAAGCTGTTTCATCAGAGAGTACCTCCCTCGAATATTTGAGTGTTAATTCTGACCAAGCCAGGTAAAATATTTATTCTCAATTTGACGTTTTGTGTAAGTACTCGTAAACCAATTTTTTTTTCGCAATTGAATGCATCATTTGTTGCTTACAAATAATTATTCAGCATACTTTTTTGAATTTTCAATATATATAGCCTAACGTTTGTTATATGTTCAAGAGCGTTAGGAACGCCGGCTCCAGCCAATGAGCGCTCGAGTAACACGGCATTACCAAATATGGTCATACGCAGAGTCTGGGGCGAGGGAGGGCAGTCCATTGCGGCATATGGGGGAAGACACATTCTGGAAACATATCCTGAACCTATGGAAGTTTCTTTTGTACTGGAACTCAAGCTAGCCCTTATTATTAAAAAATAATTTTACAGTATTTCTATGCATTTATTTAGTACCAAGTCTCATTTATCGGCAATTGGTAATTGTAAAGTTGAAGTTCTCCCCCGAACAACGCGTGAACGTGTAACAGCACCATTCACCAGCATTCACTTTACGTCAAGACACCGTCGAGAGAGGTGCGTGTCTGTGCTACTGCTTCACCCGGTCGACTTGAGCTTCTTGTTCGTGAGTATTTTGCTGCTTAATTATATGTTGAGGGCGTAGGGTTTGTTTTCATGAATAGAATGAATTGCAGACCATAATTTCTCACTTGGTTTTTAAATGTATGTTCGAGGTCGTTGTGGTATCGTGAATATAAGAATTGTGTGGTCCTAAAGTTTTCTAAAGTTATAGTGGCTTTACTATGAATTGCGGCGCATAGTATTGCATAACCTTTAATTTTATTGTTTGCGTTGTGAGTTGTTGGTTACTCGTGCAAGTATTGGGTTTATTTCCAGTATGTCCATGAGTTAAAATGGAAGTCAAATTTAGTCCTTAGGGAAGAGGCGTATCGTATAATTAATTCCTATGGGGAAAGTCGTGCTCAACGGCCGGCTGAAAATGACGGTTGGTTGGTGGGCGTGTCTGAAGGGAAGATAAAGGGGAAAGGGGAGGAGGGATGTAGAAGGAACCCCCCTCCCACCTTCCCTCCCCCACACGGCCATGACGTGACCAGCTGCTATATAAGAGGGGTCTGGTACAGGTGGGGGTCAGTCTAGAGAGAGCCTCGGTTGTGAGACGTTGTCGCCTCCCTACCTTATAGTCAGCTGCCTGTGATACCTCTAGGTACGCTACAAGGAAACTAGTGTCTGAAATTAATTGAAAACTTCTCATTTTTGGATTTTTAATTTAGTGTTAGTGTGCTTGATGTGATAACATTGTGCTCTTAACATAGTTGATTTACTGAAAGTTGCCGACTGCAGTTCCTAGTAATTGTGCGTTCACGAATAATTGAATTATGTAGTTCAAACTTGTGACTGAAATTAGTTATGTAGCCTGCCGTAGTTCAGGTTTTAGTTATGAAGACAAAATTTTAATTCCTATGAACTCGCGACCTCGGTTCAAGCACGAATATCAATTTTATTTCAGTGAAGCGTTGAATACGAGCAATTATTTATCTGAAATTGAATTTCTGATCATATTAAATGTAGACCTATTTGTATATGGAGCTACATCAGAAATGGAATTTCTGAACGTTCCTTTAAAACCTATGTGTTCAGTTATTACCGAACTTGTATTGAGACTCAACCTAGGTATTGAGCTATTACTAAACTGTTATTGAGACTCGTACTAACGCACTCCCTTGCCTTGCAGTTACTAAGCCCCAACCACAAAAATGTGTGACGAAGAAGTTGCTGCTCTCGTTGTCGACAATGGCTCCGGCATGTGCAAGGCCGGCTTCGCTGGGGACGACGCTCCCCGCGCTGTCTTCCCCTCCATCGTCGGTCGCCCCCGTCATCAGGTGAGCATCATGATGAAGTGCTTCAGTTTAGATCAACTTACTTTCAGTATTTTATGTTGAATATGAATTAACCAAATGATGGTTGGATTGCGTACATGCATACTGTTGTAGGCTGAGCTTTCTCATGTTTGCACTTTCGAAATCGGGTGCCTTTGTCTTTGGATTGAAAAGCATCAACTGATGGAATATCAACAGGAATCTGGAAAACGTGGATTTAATTTGCTTGTTCAAGTAGACGCTTGATTGTGGATTTAAATGTTAAAGAATTTTATGATGGGTGCCAGCAGTCGCCAAGTTGAATAAAATAATAGAAGCAGAGGTTCTATACACAATTCTGTAGTGGAATGAACCAAATGCAGTGTTATACGAAAGTGAGTTTTTGATAGTTTTGAATGCTATCTTTTTCTGACGTTGAAGAGCGTTGAGATACTTTTCAATTGGTGCGAAGAATTAATTTAACCGCAGCATTGTTTGCGCGGTTGTGTGAAAGATTGCAGATAGAAAATTTACGCGGATCTAGCAAAGTGATCGTAATTAAGACTTCTAGCTGATCTGCTGGGCGTACGGAATCCTAAAATTTTGGATTAAACAAGAAATAGACGGGACTTGAGAACTCCGGTATTAGTTGCTTTATAAAACTAAACGCAAAGTTCTATGATCGCAATCGTGCCCATCTCACGTACATAGTAAACGTCTAATGCCATAAAATTGTTTTTAAATGTTGAAGCGATTCATCAATGTTTCACAGACGTACTGAAAATTAAAATTTTCCAGGTTTAATATTGTACTCGAACTTTTTAAAACTTAATATTTTGGTTCATGACTTTTACATAGATATTGTTGGAAAATTGTGAGATGACGAGAGTTTTATAAAATTTATTACTTGTGAATGAAAACTCTATTGAAGTTGTTGATTAGATGAGTCATCATCCGTCATGTTGGATGTGGGAGAGCCCTTGAGACAAAACTTCATGAACAATTGCCTCGAGACCTCGGATATTTAAGAGGAGCTTGAGTGACAGCAATTAAATTGGTTGACAATTTTGTTAAAGTTAAGCGTCAGTGGCTTCATCATCCATTAACAACTTCAAGTTTAAATATTCGAAATAGTCTTCCCATTTGTATATTTTCTTCGTCCTTACTGATGGTTCGATCGATTCCAGGGTGTGATGGTCGGTATGGGCCAGAAGGACTCGT
>VOMN01108000.1:0-17454 GCA_014899125.1 Orchestia grillus | reverse complement strand
ATGAGACTCGAGAATCTGTATCTAGGATACGCCGCTAGTGCGAGTGATTACTTTTCAACGCTATAACGACGGAGGTATTATTACGGCGGTAAGGCTGCGTTTTAATTAGCATGATGAGCGATGAGCCACTACTGGAACGCAGCGGGTCACTACTGGACTGCAATGGGCTAATTCTAAACAGAAATGGAGTGTAAGGAGCAACTAGTTACTAGGGAATGTGATTTTTAGGCATTCGTCAATATATAGTGAAACTTTATCCCAGGAATTAGCGGCAACACTGAACTCGGTTCACCTAAGTAGGAAACGTCGGTCATAAACGATATAAAAATTCACACAATTGCAGAAATCTGTTTGGATTGTGCCCCTAACTTATGTTTCCTGACGTTTTTAAGAGAAAAGCCATTCAAATTGATATTGCGTTCAGCCTGATGCAGCACCTCAGTGGCAGTGGAGAGTTCACTTGGTACCTCAAACCTGCCGAATCGTGAACAAATTTGGGAAAACAAATCATCCGTGCGAGCTCCAAATTGATAAACCGAAGCAAGATTGAAAAACCGCGGGTTTGAATGCACGACTCGGTGAAATCCTCAACAAATTCGTCACCTGAACACTGGCAGCACAAGGAATAAGTTGCACGGGTCTACCTAGACTCGAGTTTCAAATTCTCGCGACAAGCTGGAGACGCGGTCTCGGGTGGCAGCGGCGGTTTGCTTAGCGTGTTGCGGTGTGAGAACATCCAATGGCAGCGCACTACCTCTCGCACCACAGCAGGGAGGCTTCGTGGCACCAGACACCAGTTCGTGGTCGCTCTAGTCGACGCTTGAAAAGGTCGCTCTAGTCGACGCTTGAGAATGTTGCTCTAGTCTACGTTTGAAATGGTCGCTCTAGTCGGTGCTTGAAGAAGTCGCTCTAGCCGACGCTTGAAAAGGTCGCTCTAGCCGACGCTTGAAAAGGTCGCTCTAGCCAACGCTTGAAAAGGTCGCTCTAGCCGACGCTTGAAAAGGTCGCTGTAGTCTACGCTTGAAAAGGTCGCTCTAGTCGACGCTTGAGAATGTTGCTCCAGTCTACGTTTGAAAAGGTCGCTCTAGTCTACGCTTGAAAAGGTCGCTCTAATCTACGGTTTTCTACGCCACATTGATACATTGGCGTATTACAGGGGCATCTGTCTTTCGGTTTAAAAAAATTCCCCCATGCTACAACACCGTCATGATTTTTGAGCTAGAGAATTACTGCGACTTTTCCAGAGCACCAGTCAAGCGACACATCGACGTGTTATTTCAGTCTCAGTAACACGCCAACGTAACTTGCAAGGTTCGATTGAATTTGATAAAGTACTTTTGTGTATCGTACCACAAGGGGCTGAAAATTCATTACTTTTATTATTGTTGTTGTTATTATATTTGTTAGCTTAAAGCTTCTAATTCACATCAAGTGTGATGCAAAGAGTGTGAAGAGAAGACCAAATATTATGGACTGAAGAAAACGTGGAATTTAAGCACAGGTGTGTTCCCACACCTGATTCCTCGCGCATAGGAACCTCAACGTTCGTAACCTCAACGTTTATGGGCTCAACGTTTGTGACAACAATGTTTACGACGGTACCGTTTATGACAACAATGTTTACGACGGTACCGTTTGTGACAATGTTTACGACGGTACCGTTTGTGACAATGTTTACGACGGTACCGTTTGTAAAAATGCCGAACGAACTCGTACACTCAACAGAACTCACTGACAATCTAACGGGGAATCGAAGTGAAAGCAAATTCTGAATGCACCGCAAAATCATTAGCCCCTTCCGTACTCCCCCACTGGCAGCCACTGAAGTTATTTCATACTCCATCTCTGGCAACCACTGAAGTTATTTCATACTCCCCCTCTGGCAGCCACTGAAGTTATTTCATACTCCCCCTCTAGCAGCCACTGAAGTTATTTCATACTCCCCCTCTAGCTACCACTGAAGTTATTTCATACTCCCCCTCTAGCTACCACTGAAGTTATTTCAGTGCTTTCTGACACACGGGCTAATTCAATGACACCATCAAAATTTGTACACAAAATCACACCGTATATATGAATCGAAATCAGTCTCAATCTTGGCGATGAAGACTCAAGTTACCGTGGTGGAACATTTTCCTTAGCTATACACGCTCTAACATGCAGCTCTCTAGACTTTATGGTCGTTTGAAGTACATGCGGAGAATATTTCATGAGCCACGCCTGCAACACGTCTGACCAAAGACGGATTAATTGATTAAAATTCTGAAAAAGTTTCCTGGCAGCATGCAGGCAGCATGAGCAACGATATAGGAACATTTGGAAAAACACTAAGCCTCTAAAGAAGACCAAGCCCTTTTGGAGCAACACGGTTCCAGTTGGAATATATTGGACGAACCCCTCGATGAAGAATGAATAATGGTTCTTTTGCGTAAAATTTCCAACGTGTTAACTTGTGTAGTGCATAATAGCATAGAATTTTAACGTAATACAAATACGTATCATTTCGATAAGAAGCATCAGAATATTCTTTTTTCAAGATTTAATTGAAATTCGGCATTCGGTGATGTTTTACAACTTTTTAAGCAATATTTCAAACGAGCCATGTGGGGCAAAGAAATAGAAAAAGCGACAGCTCATACTAGTTCTACGTTCCCATTTATAACATTGGGAAATGAGAGTCACCCTCTAAGCTCGAGGCAAGGTGAGGTGATCGCGAATCTTATTAACAAATGAAACGGAAAAATGAACGAAACGTATCCTTTCTGCGCTACGATATTCGATATAAAAAAGACCATTATAGAGTACTTGTCTTAGCCCAAGTACAAATAAGAATTCGCGAGCAAATATGACTATTCTGTGTTCTTTAATTCGCGTGCAAATGTGACTGTTCCGTGTTCTTTCTACGGCGAGGAAGGGGAAGAACAAAGCGTACCAAATCGAACAAAATTTATCTGGGACATAAATGGGGCACTTGGGCGGTCCTCCACGACCGATTAGACCCAGTTTCACTTTTTTCCCACCCCAATCGATCAATTTATAAAATAATCAACAAAAATAAATGGAAGGCCAAAATTGTGGATGGTTTTAGATGCCACAGTCGAAAAGTTAGACACGGGATTAGAGACATGTAGTAGAAATACGACAAAAAAACGAATAAAAAATAGCGTCAAGCATTACGGTGGTTGATGACATTTGAAAGGCGACGGCAGCGTTTGATTAAGAAGTGATAACTTTGTTGTGTACACGGACAGGTGTACTATAACTACAGCAGGCCAGCAAAACGATTCCTGCAGGAGACAAAAATAACTGCCATGCGTACGATTTTTGACGTCGCCACTCATTTTGGGCGTTGTCATAACGAAACCGAGAGTGAGAAACTAGCGCTTTTTTGATGCATCAGGGGTAAGCCATCGACAGGTGCTTAGGAGAGCTCAATAAAAAAAGAAAGGTAAGGGCTGGTCTGAAATAGCGCACGAGCGAGCTTTGATGAATTAGTGGGAGAGTAATTTACAGCTTTCAGTTATATTCATTTGAATACTATTGTTCATTTACCCACCGCAGTTCATTTACCCACCGCAGTTCATTTACCCACGGCAGTTCATTTACCCACGGCAGTTCATTTACCCACGGCAGCTCATTTACCCACCGCAGTTCATTTACCCACGGCAGTTCATTTACCCACGGCAGTTCATTTACCCACGGCAGCTCATTTACCCACCGCAGTTCATTTACCCACGGCAGTTCATTTACCCACGGTAGCTCATTTACTCACGGCAGTTCATTTACCCACCGTAGTTCATTTACCCACCGCAGGTCATTTACCCACCGCAGGTCATTTACCCACCGCAGGTCATTTACCCACCGCAGGTCATTTACCCACCGCAGGTTATTTACCCACCACAGTTCATTTACCCACCACAGTTCATTTACCCACCACAGTTCATCTACCTACAGCAGTTCATTAAACACCATCGTTCATTTACCGAAAATCTAGTTTACTCTCCTGAAAATCTGACTTATCTTCGACTAACTCACGTGAAGGAGACCAACACTGACAAATGTATACATTTTTTCAAACGTGAAAATTTAAATTTGATCTCTTTAATCCTTGCTCTTCGTAAAAAAAATGAAGAGCTACTAGTGTTCACATGACTTAACTTCAAAAGCAACCATTTTATCAATCTTTCGGCAAACTCATTTCGTTAGTGCACGATGTGGGGAATACTGTAAAATTTATAGGCAGCTTCCTAGATTGACTTAAAATTAGATCTCAGATCCTAATTTCTGACAAAATACATCCAACGGATTAGAAAACAAACGCTAAATCTTCCCCGTGTGGTCACCCATTCCAGGAAAAATCATTCATCCAATTAAAAAAGTTCCGACTCCATTATCGATATTCTATATTTCTCGCATTTTCCGCTTGCTTCACGAGCACAAAAAAGCTGACAAAATTGAGAACCACTTTCAGCAATAATTTGACAACGCTGGAAAAACGGAAACGAATTTCAATGGGATCCTGCAACACAATCAGCTCACTTCATCAACAGATTGTGATTAATCGTATCAAGATTCATGAATAGAACGCGAAAGAACTTTTCCATGAGCTCAATGTATTCTCGCATACAATTTCGAAAAATGACTTAATTGCTTGTCAATGAAAGCGAGAGGAGAACATTTGTCCTATGAAGATACTGCTTTTCTTTTAATAGCTATTCTTGTAAATTTTTTATTCGTCACGCGTGTACAAAAATGAAACTCATCATTACGAAAAGAAAGAATTTTTATATTTTTTGCTGCACACGATAAGCTCACGAACCGCTCAAGTGAAAAAAGTACAAAAATTAAAACTACAAGATAACTCACGCAACGCTTGTGACAGCAACATTCTCAAATGGAAATTTTAAAATTTTGAGCATGATTTAATACTGCATTACAACATTTATAATTGAGTGAAACCTTCTAGTGTGGTATTCAAAAGGAGATATCGTTAGCCAGCACCGTCAAAGTTGGCATAGATATCAGAACAAAGTCTTGAACGTTCATTCACGATACGAGTTTTACTGAGACACCTCAATCTCGGTTCAACTTTTGCTTGATGTTGTAATGCACTCATATTTTTCCATTTAGAGAACTAATGAGAGTGCCTTGGAACACTAGGAACAGATACGTTGTGCATCAGGCACAACGGTGACTGGATGTATTAAAAAACAAAATTGATCATTGAAACTTTTTGGATATGGAATCTAAATTAAAACTCCACAGTCAAGTTCCGAGCAAATTTCAAAAACTATTTGTACGTTCAGTACACAAAAAAGAGTTGATAAAATCTCCCACCGTGCATTTCCCAACATATCTCTTGCATTGTCCCTTGTATAAGTCAGCTCGGTGGTTGGTCACGACAGTTTTAGCGAAGTTTTCCAACTGCCTCGCCTCCTAGATCATGATACGTTGTCGTCTTCCAATTTCTGGAGCCCATGCGTACTCCCTAGCCTATACAGGTGAGCGAACTTTTTTTCGTTGGCAAGAATGCTGATTCCAATGACAACTTTGGCACAAAAAGCAGAGCACATACGTGTAAATCATGCAGTTGTATTTAAATTTGGTGGTTCCACGATAAATTCCATACGTTGATACTTTTACAGCTGTTTAAGCTCAAGTTCATCCGAGTGGACCGTCTACACAGCCTTCATTACGACCTACGGTAATGTGTCGAGATTTCATACCGAGGTGCCATCACGATAGATGAATAGTTTACGTAAGCAAATTAGTAATGTGTATCACAGCTCCTTCATATGTAAATAACATGATATGAGAAACAGCAATGAGAACTGGCGCTGTTCAATTGGCATTCTTGCTTGCGAGTTATTTTCACCTTTTATCCGATCTCTAAATCAAGGAAACTGAGAACATTCAGTCGTAAGCTACATAACTCGGTCTTGAATAAAAAAAATCACTCTTTGCATCCATAGTGTCGTAGTGAATGACGCAATCAAGTGTATAGAGAATATTGATCCTCCAATAGAGTATTTCTTGGGAAATCCCAAGAACGTTGTTGATCTTCCAGTAGCGGGTTGAGTCATAAAAGCCAAGAATGTTGACAGTCTTCCCAACTTCATAAACGGTGCATGCGGTCCGACAATTTAACGACTCCCCTTCAGAACAACTTGGGAATTAATCATGCTGAATATATAAACAATCAAGAATTACTTCGTGAAGCAAGGCTACAATCATCGATAAATTGCCGATGGATGAGTAGCCACAAAGACATATTACAT
Organism: Orchestia grillus; assembly: GCA_014899125.1. Classification (NCBI taxonomy): domain Eukaryota; kingdom Metazoa; phylum Arthropoda; class Malacostraca; order Amphipoda; family Talitridae; genus Orchestia; species Orchestia grillus. The sequence goes on along the minus strand of VOMN01108000.1, from coordinate 11,176 downwards.
ACACAAAGTTCGAGGATCAGAACAATTATGCTCGAACAGTTTTCATCATCAAACCTTAGTCAAGACACAGGTATAACTTTGCGTGCCTTAAATCGAGGAACATGAAGCTAGCGACAGAAAAGGATAAGGTCCTCCGTTTGGAAGTAGATACAGACGGCGGCGGTCTCAGCAACAACAGTGGGGTGCGACAGACTACGTGGAAGCCTCTCAAACTAGGATGAAGTAAGGAGTAACTTGTACAATAATGCAAAGATGAAAAACATACGAGTGTCTAGAAAACTAGGATGGAGTAACTTATGCATTTATGCCTAGGTGGAAAACATTGGAGTGTCTAGAAAACTAGGGGGAGAGGAGTGACTTATGCATTATCGCCAAGATGAAAAACACCGGAGTGTCTAGAAAACTAGGATGTAGGAGTAACTTATGCATTAATGTTAAGATGAAAAACACCGGAGTGTCTAGAAAACTGGGATGTAGGAGTAACTTATGAAGTAATGTCAAGGTGAAGAACAGGGGTGTATCTAAAATACTAAAACGGAGGAGCAACTTATGCATTTATGCCTATGTGGCAAACATCGGAGTGTCTAGAAAACTAGGATGAAGGAGTAGCTTACGCATTAATGCCTAGGTGGCAAACATTGGCGTGTCCGGAAAAGATGAAAGTCGCACAAACTGGCTCGTAATTTACGTCATTACGGCCTTCACGAGAGCTTCGACCGCCGGAATGAAATCGTCAAGTTTTTACCCGGGAGTTCATTAAATTTTACCCTAGGTTTCAGTACAATTCCGGACACGCTATTGGCGCCATGTGCTTTCTCTGATTAGGTCAGCGATGTCAGAGCACTGGTAGAGCAGTGGAACTACAGAGCAAGACTTCAACAACAGAAACTACGAGAAAATGTGTACTGGCGAAAATGAAACAAATGCAGGCCAATTAATAATGCAAGGAAACGAGGCATAACAAGGCAAAAATAATTACAACTTAAAGTTAAGGTACCGATACGAAGAAAGTAAGAAAGGTAATTTTATTTTCAAGTGGAAAAAGAGATTAAACACGCGTGCAAACGATTTTTGGGGAAAAATAAAGAATTCATTTACTTACAATTCCATTACCAAATAGACTTTGAGTTTGTCTTCAAAAGTTTCTAAAAGCTGCACTATGTTGGCGTGTGCGAGCCTGTAAATGTAGAGAAACAAAGAGGATCTCAGTGGGGGGCGACATACGTGTTCGCATCAGAATATCATGGGCCCACTTCACCATCATTTCAGGCCCACGACTATTATTTAGCTCTTAAATTTAGGTTGGGCAGCTCGGTCAAGTTCACGGGTCAATATATAAAGCATCATGGCCAGAGCCCAATATGAACGTTATGTTATGATGAACGGAAATCTGTTCTGATGGAAAGTAGTGTTACCTTCAAGATATGAATTTCTGAACAAATTATTCGAAGCAATCATCATAAAGTGGATGGTCTATTTTGATTACGTAATGCGAATACTAACATTCATCCAGTTACTTTATTTTTTTTTAGCAAGAGTAACTTTACAAATGCTTGATCGACAAATAGATGAAATCACAGGCCAGAACTCAGTTTGAGTCACAGATCATCTCTAGACAGATAGTTTAAGACGTGTTTTATAAGACCTACATAGATGATAGTACATCGTCCTCTTCAATACAATGTATGTAAGTAGAGGGCACTAACACATGTTGCTTTATAATAACAACGACTGCGATATTTTGGTCCAATTTTGAACGGTGCAACACGATTCTAAATGAAAGTCAGAAGGGCTGAATGCGTCTTAGGTTCAAATTGCAGTACAAAAATTTAAGTCGTCCTTTGGAAAGTACACAAATTCAAAGAATTTTTATGACAAAAAATACTGCTCGCACAACAGGCGTCATGAACTGAACCTAACTTTCAGTTTCGCAAAGCAAATAGGAAACACAAACATATGGATTAAAATATTTGCATCAGAATCAAATACTGGGATTCTTTCTCCTTGGATAATATTCACTTGAGATCAAATTTTGATGCCTCTCTACTCTACTGTCATAGTCTCTATCTCTACTTTATGATTTTAATGAGAAACAATACCACGAAAAACTTTAAATCACACAGGGAGACACTTTTATCATGGACCACTAATAATATTCCAAATGTTATCTCAAAAACAGGAAACAGAAGTGCTCTGGTCATACGAACGTGTGGGTGAGTACAAGGGTAAAACAACTAAATTTTACGTAATGCGTTGAGGATTATTTCATGACGGACGAGTGGTGCACATTTCAGGGAAAATTAGGGATTGCTGGGGAGCGGACACTTACGAATTCGAGAGAATATCAGAACATACAGGCAGCCCTGAACTACTGCGAGTGCCACTTTCCAGAGCCCCCCGCGATCGGTGAAACTCTGTGATGTTGAAACAGGACTGGCTGAAGCGTTTAATTAATCCCTTTAGCCAGTCCTGTTTCTACTTCGCGGATTTTCACCCGTCGCTGGGCTCTGCAAAGTTGGAATAACACCAGCAACAGTCGAAGGGATACAATAGACAAGAAACAAGTTTCACAACAGCAGCAGCTCAAGTGATGAACCTGTGATCGACTCTGACCACGGGAACTTGTTCATACGTAGGTGCTTAGGCACGATCATCAAGAAATGCAAAACACGAACTGCAGACTGAATATCAATAAATGTTTCCCCGCGTTTTCAAGATGGAAAGGACCATCAAAAACACACCTTTTCAGTCGAACTTCAGCAAAGCTCTCAACTAAACCACCTACGCCACGAAGGAAAAAAACATATACGTACAAGTTAAATGCAGACGGCGGAATATTGCACAGGGCAAAAAGCCAAGCGCTTCAAGCAGACGAGATCAGGCGTCTTGAATAACTGGAGAGAAGAGCACCCACAGAAGCTTCTAGTTGCTTCAGCGTGAGTCTCAGATCTCCTGTGACTTCAGCACTGAAATTGCGTGCTGGATGTCGTACCTCTAGAGAGCAATATGTACAGCAGCACGCTTTCATTTCGTTTCATTCAAGGCTAATGTATGCCCCGAGTAGACATTTCGATCAACCCTCTACCGTCTATATGGATCTGAAACTACACTTGAAATACACTTGAAATACACTTGTTTTTCATGCTACGCTAAATGGGGGCTTATCGATAAGGTTCATTAGCGAGTGAAGGGCCAACATAGAGTGCGTGTAATAAACAAACGTTTGCCTCCAAAAACGAGAAGAAGTGCAAAGTAAAAGTTAAAATTCGTTGCTCGTTTGTCCAGTGTCACTGCCTTGATAAAAGTTCTTCAGTAAAATTGAGTACTAGCTTTGAAGCCTTAGTACACTTGTACGTGTGCCATCTCTCCCTGTGCCCTCTCCATGTGCCTTCTCTACGTACCCTCTTTACGTCTCTTCTCTACGTACCCTCTTTACGTCTCTTCTCTAACACCATGTCTAGATACCATGTCTTCGTACCATGTCTTCGTACCATCTCTACGTGAAACTCTGGGTAACTGTGTGCCACTAAGTGCCACATGCGCCATTTCGACGTACCATCTCCGTAACTGTAGAGTTTGTGCACTCGCTCTCCAACTTTTACATCGGCTGTGCGCGTATTGTGTACTATATTGTATACTGTATACGTTGTATATCATATGTGGAAGCCCCATTAACGATTTTGTACATATTGCACTGTTATCTTCAATATTGTGTATATTTACTTTCAAATGTAAAAATCTATTGCTACTGAAGCTGTTACTTAATCCATCACTTAATGAACGATGAAACTCATGAAGTTATCAGTGTAGCCTGAAACTCTCAAAACAGTTAGTGTAGACTAAAGCTCTCAAAGCAGTTAGTGTAGACTAAAGCTCTCAAAACAGTTAGTGTAGACTGAAGCTCTCAAAACAGTTAGTGTATGCTGAAGCTCTCAAAACAGTTAGTGTAGACTGAAGCTCTCAAAACAGTTAAAGGACGCCTTAAGCTCTTAGAACAGTTAGTGAAGTCTGGTAGAGTTATTGGAATTTAATGCTCACGTCACAATTATTGAACTTTGAATTATGGGAAAGCAAAACAAGGACATCGGAGGACCAGGGAATACGTCACGGACCAGGCACAACTGAGTGGTGGAGGCACGCAGCACCTGCAACAGCAAGTTACAGCACCTGCAACTGGCAAGGTACAGCACCTGCAACTGGCAAGGTACAGCACCTTCAACTGGCAAGGTACAGCACCTGCAACTGGCAAATTACAGCACCTGCAACTGGCAAGTTACAGCACCCGCAATTTGCAAGTTACAGCACCTGCAACTGGCAAGTTACAGCACCCGCAATTTGCAAGTTACAGCACCTGCCACATACAACACAGTGGAAAGGCGAGGTGGACCACCTCGTTCCAGATCATACCGATGTGCAGCCTTTTATGGCGGTGTCGTTTTCAATCTTCCGTTCCCAAGAGAAGAACTCCACAACGAGTTATCGAACCCGGGACCTAGTGACTAGGAGGCCAGGGCGCTATGACTTGCGCTACGAAACACACAGATACATACACACATACACACACAAATAAATATAAGGCAAATGGAGCGGAGGTTTCCCACGAGTATTCCCTGGAATACAAGCACAAAATTAAGCAATACCGATTTCCTTCAACATACCAGAAGTCATGGACTCAACATCCTGAGGTCATTAGTTACGTAGTAAGTTATGTCATTAGTTTTCATTAGGTAACATCAAACTGATTAGATTATTTTTCTTACTAAACTTTTCTTGGTGTAAAACGTAAAAAAGCAGCAGCTTCCCATGACGGAGGCGCTTATAACAAATACCATCTACCTTTATATAGGGTTCAACTATCAACTATAAGTTGTTTATTAAGGATTAACCATACCATAATTTTTTCATTAGTTATACCACTAGTCCTGTTAACTCGTCATATTACTAGTTGTTCCGCAATCAGAGCATTTTATAGTCGTTCATAACTGATGCTATTATTTCATAATTTATTCCATCGCGGGTTCAATACTCAGGAATCGTTCACGCCAGCGCTCCCCAGGGCAGAAAAGCGGTCGTTTCCTTGACAAGAAGATTCTCTCAGTTGAGTAGACTACCTTTGAGAGGAAAGAAGGTCGGACTAGGAGAAATAGAAATTTTGAACCTTCGTAAGCACGAATACGTCGCTAAATTGCGCTGGAGATGTTATACACTAGTGACAGAGACGGAAATACGCATTGTGATATTTTTTTCGACCCCTACTGCCCATGATGTGATTCCACAAGCAGGCAATCCTCGGTGTATGGCTTGCTTCTTTTATACACGATTTTTTTTTTACTTGCCTTCAAAGTTTCAGATTCAATTTCTCGAGGTGTGGGTACATATTTCGAACATATTGACCTAAAAATGTTACGCTTGAATCAAATCGTACGTAAGAACGAATTGTTTGAAATGCATCGGAGACTATCTGCAGGTTACACACCAATAACACTGCAGAGAAAACACAACAAAAAGACACAAATACAAAAAGTGTACACCTAACACGCTCCTCTTGGTAAGCTTTGTTCACCGCGATTGGTTAATCAGCGCTGGTCAACTGAAACTGGACACACAACACAAGGACTTGATTTCCTTTAACCTGATCCTCGAGTGCCCTCGCAGAGCTTAGATATTGCGAAGAATTCAACAAATTGCACCTCAACATCCAGGTCTCCTCTCGAATAACTCGGCAAAGAACACGAGCGGAGTGCACACTCGAACTGCAGAGTCGTTTTGTTAACAACACGTCGGCCTATAAGAAACAGACTCTTGCCTTCATCTTGAAAATGGTAAGCAGGGTTATTCGGTTCATTACAAAAGGTGAACGTGTATCTTTTCCCTCCGTATGGCTGATTTAACTCGTTTTTTGTCAAGCTTGTATTTTTCAGCTGCAGTCGAGTGAACTCGTACAATTTTCTACGAGAAGAGGCTTGGCGCGAGAACACGCGTCCTTCTTTGACCTCTGACGTCATGAAACGGCCGGTCTCGAGAGCGCTCATGTATCTAAAGGCCGTTAAGTCGCCTGCGAAATGCATGCTTTCATCAGACAACCTGTCGAGCAAGAGGGTAACTCGAAAATGAGAAAAATCCATGAAGTTTTCACTGAACTGCAGTCTCTATTTACTTATTTCGGTTGGGCATATCGAAATGAGCTGAAGAAAATGGGGACAAATGGATAATCATTTTAAAGGTAAACTTAAAATCAGAGAACTGAGATCTGAGAAATTTCGTGCGAAATTTTCCAGGTGGAGCAAGAAACGAACAAATGAATAAGGCTCCGGATAAAATAATTCATTTATTTAGTAGAATCCATAAAATTAGATTAGTTAGTTTGAAGCTCCCTACCCGCATAAAATGTGGTCCCAAGAGAGAAAATGGGAAACTATTTAGTACGGAAAACATGGAATCCATGCACAGGTGTGTTCTCACACAGGATTCCATGCCCATAGAAACAGCACGTTAGGAAAGTACAGGAAGAGAAGCTAAAAAATAATCTGTGAAGAATGGAATGAAAATGGAGAAAAGCCAAGTGGGTACGAAAGATAGAAGGTCCAAAAGTCTAGTAAGAGCTGTGTTAACCTAACATAGTCTTCCTGGAGACGCCAGTCCCCCATAGCACATGATAGACAAATCTTACTAGCCTAACCCTAATGCCTGTCCCATGCTCTCTTGGGGAGTGAGTGCGTACATAAGAATCTGAAAAACATGGTAGAAAATGTGATTTCGCGAATGAATGCTTTCTTTAAAAAAAATAAAACGTAAAACTCCATTTAGAAATGTTTCCTCCCACAAAGAATTTGTAATAGAAAATAAGCAATTAAATCAATAAGGAACTGAAATACCTTAATCTTATCTGAAAGGTGTTAACACATCCGTAGTATACCAAAGCAGTAATAAAATGGACTGCATCCAAGCCTTAATAAGAAATCTGTAGCGAAAAGCACTGCAAAAGCGCACTTGAAAACGCACCTAGATGAAACTTCCGAAGGTGCGAATGTCTCGTCACGTAGACAGAACACGGGTAATCCAGCGAAGCACAATCGAATCAGCCACTCCAAGAATATCCCCGCAATTTGATTTCAATTTCATGACAATCATAAATTTACACTGGACTAATTTCCTACTCTCGAACACACGTACAATGCACAGATAAAACAGTGGACGGATTTTCTTCCACTACCAAGAAATCAACGCGTTATATCATTGACAATCCTATACCATCGTTAGGAAACCATAGCATTGCTGCCATGGAACCAACACAACATACCATTAAAAATCCTTGAGTAGTGAAAATGAGTATAAGGTGACGTTACATTGTTAAGAATTTTCTAGTTACTGTACAAACCCTGTGAAAATTTGTGTACGGAACGTGGATCGGATGGGAATCAGTATACATACTCAGTTTTATAACGCGTTTCCATGAAAAAAGTTCTTCGTAAACTTCGTTTTTGAGGGTCTAGTAATCATAATATAGATTCGATAGTTTGTATTTAGTATTATAGTACAAATTTTAGTATTTACTTATTCCCTTTCAATTGCAACCCTTCAGCACACCTGTTTCGCATTGAACCAATGAGATTTTAAAAGTTTCATCAGAAATTTCAGTCCAATAGTGTTTAGCGGAAGACTTTTGCATTTTCTATTGAGCTTAAGTCTGGAGACTTAGCGGGACTGTCCAAAACTTCACTGTTTCTTGTTTAAAACCAGCCTTTCGTGAGCTTAAAGGTGTGTATAGCTGCATTGTCCTGTTAAAGAGGGCATTATAGTTGTCTGCATGATTTATAAATGGGACAAGACTTTCTTCCAACATATTGCTACATCGAGCATAGTTCGGATTCTCGCCCATCACTATAAAATCAGCCTTTCCAGTCTCAAATCGTACCAGATCCTGCTCCCTATGACTTTTTTTTAGGAACAACTGCTCTTCCTTTCTTCAATAATGGCAATGACACTGGGAACTGTCGGGCCCACCCAAGTTAAACTTTTTCTCACAGGAGAACACCATGGTTCCCCCATTTCTTCTTATTCCAAGTTACTGTCTCCTTTGCCCAATCTACACGCGTCCTTTGTATTGAGCAGTCGAAACAGCCATCTTACTGCTTCGATATACGAAATTTGGCGGATCTTGGTGAACTTGACTATCTTTTCTTGGAGTGACGGGCAAATTTAAAGATTGTTGCAGATCTCTTGAGCACGACTGTGTCTTAAAAACTTCCCGAAAAAGTTTATGTCTGGCAGGATCTATAATTTAAGGTGGACGACCTGGACGTTTTCTGAGACCATGCTATTTTGTGTCAAGTAGATAATTTCTTACAACAGTCCGGGACCTTCTCCTACAAAGAAACGTCCAGGTTTCCTTCTAGTTTACAGACAGAAATTTGCCTTTTTTCATTTTTATTAAGAGCTCTTCGGTATTTTGCAGCAACTATGCACAAGCTTTAGTTAGGCCTCGAGTTGTTTGCAATCATGATAAGAGTTGTTTACAATCTGCGCATGCACTATTCTTCCTTTGATACCCAGAAGAAAGCCGGACGTACAAATTTTCAAAACTGTCCTAGAAGTATTTTCACCACCGAAAACGTCGTTTAGCTTAAAAAAAATTATCGTAGAAACGTAAAATAAAATCGAATATATAAATCCAGATTCCCATGCTATGTACGTACCGCACATCCATTTTCAGAGGAATTTGCGCAGTAACAAGAAAATTCTCAACAATTCCAATGGGTACCTCATACGTACTCGCAATACTTTAATGTATGGGATGACCATGGAATTACTACCGCGGAACCAACGCAATGTCTGATTAGCAACATAAATCAGCGTCACACAGCCTGACGTTCGGACCGGCACTGAAGAGAAATAAGCGACAATGAGACAGGTCTCCTCCGCAGCATCCTAATGAGCCGTTGTGAAATTTGGCCTCCCAAACTATCGAGGTTACAGAAATCGAGGAAAAGGACATACATTCTTCAAGTTGGTACATTGCAGCTTACCGCGCAATTGTGCAATTCGCTCACTTTCCAGGCAGGCGTTCTGTTGAACGCACACAACGTTCATACGACTTCATTGGCTTGGGATCCACCCCTAAGTGGACTCAGGATGGTCGAAGTGTACCAAAGAAGGACGTCCCTTGGTTTAGGTAAGGGCCAAGGAAAGACGAGTAAACTCATGTGAAGTTCGTCTTTGGTTCGAAGTCGAACATTTGACGTGTTTACCCGCACAACGTTGAGTTCAAGTTGGGTAAAGACGACTCGTCCTTGCCGGGGAACAGGTGACGTGCTCATGGCTAACGAGAATTAAATGTAACGAATAATTCGGGTAGTGCGATGGAACGTGCTCCATTAAAAATCGGCGCTGATAATCTCGCAAAATTTCACTGGCCCGGAGCGCAGCGGCGCCGCAGTGGCGCGCGCGGTACGTCCGCTTGAGGACATTACTGCCGAAATCTGCAAGCAACCACTTGCCAATTTCTCGCCCGTAAAAATAACGAGAACCAAACTGCCAGAATACGTCAGAAAACTACCATAGCTGCGTAGAACTGCCAAAAGTCTGCCGCGCAACTGCGCTCATTTTGAACGGGTATTTCCCACACGAACTCTTCACAAAAGCCAGGCGTGAAAATCCTGTCGCACGACTTCTGTGAGTGATGGGCGCATTAGCAGTTGGCCAGAAATTTTCGCAATTTTGATAGCTTTAATGCACCAATTAAACAGTAAGCAGAGACGGAAGCATTCCTATAAGACTCGAAAGTTTCAAGTATACGCAGCAATGGCTCACCAAATATAGAACATTGATAGGTGAATCAATTAATTCTATTGAAGGTTTGCTCACTTCCTGCACGACAAATTTGAAATACGATTTCCATTTTCGCGCTCAGGAGAAATTTGATCGCAGTGGCACTAGAGGCCTAGCTCACTCCAGCCTAGAATGCAAGCAAGAAAAATATTTTTTTTAAATAAAAATATAAGAAGCTACGAAAATGAATAAAAGCTCGCGGATGAGGTTGGATGCACTCTCTCAAGGCGATAAAAAGTAAAAATGAGGTGATATAATCCCATGTGAATTCAACTCTAAAATTACTTACTTTAACGGGCTTAAATTCACCTTTTATTATCTCGGAACGAATGTGATGCGTAAAGCACCTGTTACAGTTAACCCATCCCTATTTTTCTCATTCATACAAACCAAGACTACACAAAAAATGGTGAGTTTAATGGGAGCAATTGAATGAGGGCGAAAAAAATCAACGCTACCAAGAAGAGAACACGGCAACAGGGACGAATCGAGCGAATGTGATGCGAAACGAATGTGATGAATGTGACGCTGGGTCTGTGCTGGGTCGCTTGCCAAGTGCTATGAGCCAGCCGGCCAAATTGATGATCAAAACGGAGCACATGGGGCCACACGATGGCGGAACAAGTGTGCGGTGTGAGTGCATTGCCATTGTTCTGGGCGAGTGGCTCGTGAATTGTGTAATAAGGATACGAGTGCAGTGACCTGCTCTCTGATAGATATCATTTCCATTAACCTTAAAACGACGAACTCGATTTTCAAACGGACGAAACACTGCATAACCTGTGGCGCACATTTTACGCATGCGCGCGCATATTTATCGTAGCTTTGAGGGAAAAAATAACAATTTAAGGCCAAAATTGATTAATTCCATCGACCCACCCGTAGAGCGCTGGACGCTGTAGAGTTAACAAGTTCAAGCTCGGTCGCGGTTTCAAAAAGATTTCAGTTCCGCGAAAGACTCTGAAGAGCTCAAAAAAATCTCAAACACCGCGAAGAGCAATCAGAGTTAAAACCGATTCGCGGTATGTTAAAAGCCTTTTCAGCTGCAAAACGAACCCTCGCCAAGAAATAGCCTCGCCCCTCTTCCAAAACGACCCCTCGGCATTTGAGCTCCCACGCGTGCCCAAATAAGGCACGAGCGCGAGCTCTCCGGCACGCCGATGGACCATCCACGTCCAAAATATTAGACCTCTTATTCGCGAGCAAACAGAAGAGGCCCTGAGGGTCAATGGCAGCGAATGAAGAGGGCTCGCACCTTTACTGGGGCGTGACGCGCCTCTCTCGAGTTGACGCAAGCTACGGGGGACGCACACGCCACACGGGCCGTACACGCCACACGGGCCGTACA
>VOMN01107989.1:0-25080 GCA_014899125.1 Orchestia grillus | reverse complement strand
CGTTGTTTTGTCATAAGTGACTCGAATGCCTTTTATTCGGTATAAGTTAAAAAATACGTAAATACAAAATCGGAAAAAAACATAAAATGGTTGTTATTCCAGAACATTTGTCGAATGGATACAACGACGTGAAAACACTGCATACAAGATGAATATTTGGGTGTCACTAACCAATCACTCGAAAACGGCCTAATATACCGNTGGACACAAACACGTGAAAACACTGCATGTAAGATGTATATCTGGGTGTCACTAACCAATCACTCGAAACGGCTTAATACACAGTATTACGGCTGATTTCCCTTAGGTGAAAGGAATCAATGAAAATCGAAGGAATTACAGGTAAAAAACGATTTCCCTCCTAATACGACCCAAATGCCTCTAATTCTATGAAAAACGATGTATTTCACGGAGAAGCCACTCGAAAATTCGAAAATACCTCTTAGTTTGGGCCTGATTTGGCAAACAGCAGTCANGTTAGAAGGGGCTTTTGCCGTTGCATTTTGTTTGAATTCACTACGTTCATACGAATTCATGATAATCGTTAACTGTTCGAACGTTTAGGTATACGCACAGTAACCCCCAACCACCTTTGTGATGCACAGTGCACAGTACAGTACAAAATTTTTCATACCCTCAATTGCACAAGAATGGCGCTGGAGAGGATCAATATATAGTATATATCATATATATATATACTATCTATATATATATATATATGATCGCTGTTCCTTGAAGTCATTGTTCCTATATTTTCCAGTCATTTCTTTGATTCTGTTTGTAAAGTTTTGTTCTCACTTGCATCAAGTTATTGAAATTCTTACGACATTTTTGTAATAATTTGTTTGATATTAATTTGATAGTGCGTCGAATGCGGTTGCAAAGCTTCTGTCTAGGTCCCAGCGAGGTAGGTAGTATTTAGCGTGTAGAATTTTTGTGGCACGTAGACGTACGGATGCCCCGCGTGTTGTACTGATGGGCTGCCTGTAATCCACTTCGTCCACGACTGCAGCCACAAATTATCGTTAAATGTTGGAGTCAGAGCTGGCTCTGACTTTCAGAATCTCAACAGAATCGAACTTGAGGATCTCGTCAAATCTCACACTTCAGAATCTCATTTTTCCGCTGATAGAAGAATCTCTTTAGATCTTATATTTTACATTTGCACTAGAATTCACTCTTAAAAAGTTTCCGCAGAATTAACAGTTGAAATCTCCCTTAAATACTGGTTCAAGTAGAATTCGCAGTTAGAATCTCGGCTTTATTCGCATTAGAACCTCAGTAGAAACCTGTGTAAGGACCTCTGCTGGGTTCACGGTTAGAATTTCAGTAGAATTTTTCTTAGGACCCAAGTCTCATCCCACGTCACAAGACACCACGCGCAATTTCGGCATACCTTAATTTAACAGGTTCACTTACGTAAGTAGGTTTTTCGATCATGGCAGCTCTGGAGTATGGTACGTATGTGTACGTCATTTTTACCTTCATGTTATTTTAAGTAAAGTTCTTGCGTACGAGGGTGATTCAAAAATATTTTCTTGAAACATGCTCTACTTCGCACGAAGTCCCGAGCTAAGAAAAAACAGCGTCGTGTTCGAGGTATGCGTACGTTACTTGCGCGGCGTATACAATTTTGGTCTTCGTTGCGCTTGTTTCCAGGGTCGAAAGTGGCATTCTGGTCTCTTCTGCACAGCAGAACGTTATAACCCGGAGGAATATATCAAGTTTTTGTGTGAACATAAGCTCATGGAACAGCTGACGGCTAACGAGCTTGTGTCGTTCAACGTACAGTAATGGATCAATTTTCGAACGAGGGTTTCATTTAAAAAGTTACGCTTGAAAGCCGTATTTCTGTTCTGAAACATTGATCTAGGCAGGGTAGAAAACCTCAAAGAATGAGTTCAGTCTTAACGAACTAAACCTTTCAGGTGGCGTACCTGAAAGAGATTCCCTTCCTCTGCCCGGTATGGATTTGTTGATGTTAGTCAAGGTCGGTTGTTATGAAATGTTTCCCTATTCTACCTTTCTGATGCTTGTTGAAGGCGTCTAAAGTAGATGAAAAGAAAGTAGAGGAAATTTCGAGGGATAGTGAATTTTAGCTTTCCATCTTAAGAGGATTTAGCTAAAATCGTAACTTTTATTCTCAGCCCCAGAATTCTTTGTCGGTGTAATATTCAAGTTTCGGTTTATGGACCTCATGGGAAAGGAAGAGTGTCCTGCGACTGAATGTTCACGAACCTTCAAATTCCTCATTTTTCGTTCCTCTGAGCCACTCAGCGCTGCTGTTCATAGGGTGCGTAAATTTGTATTTGCAATGCGATGGAAACTTTGGATGAGCGCAATGACACAAGCCGACCGAACAAGATGTTGAGCGCCGACATTTGTGTACCGGGTCTGTAACGTGTTCGAGTTCGTGAGCTTCAGACGTACGGGGTGAGCAAATGGAAAGCACCGATTCAAATGCTGAACGTTCTTGGGAGCTTGTTTGGAAAAATAGAAACTTTGCCCGCACTTAGAAATTCATATCGACTGACTGCTTGCTGAGATTTGGTTACGGCGCTGTGTAGGAGACGGGTTAGCTTTTTCATATAGTACTTTTTGAATCATCCTCGCATATTTCCCAGCAAATCTCGCATATTCTGCTGAGAATGTACTGCTGCGTGACAGATGTGCCTGAAATCTTCAGGATTTTGTTCTCAAAATTCTTGAGGGTTGTCTGCATGCTCAAGGACTCACTTTCCTTACCTGTTCTCCAGCGAGCTCATTTTTGTGACATGTCCAGGTCTGCTCGACAGGTTTGCGTTTTCAGGCATATCTGACACGTAAATCAGCTCAGGTATACAGAACAAGTCTTGGTCTTGTCAATTCAAGAATATCTGACAAGTCTGCCATTTTATTTGCGCGTCTAGAATTCCTGATTTTCATGAAGATAACACGAGTTTTTAATTAATGCGTCGCTTTATTTCTTTTTGTCCGTTTCTTTTATGTTTTTTATACCTTTATATATACAAATTGTAGAGCTTATGCTATACATGGAAATCATGAATTTTTGAGCTGGTCTTGTACATACTGAAGACATGTTAAGTTGACGCTTGTTTCTACAGTCACGATAGCTAAGCAGTGCGTGTACTTGTCAAAAAGTGCTCACTTTCTTTCTTTTATTCTTTCTCTCTTTCTTTGTCTCTCTCTCTCTGCGGAACTTTTCGATGCAGCTTTATTTTTCTAGATTGTTTACTCCGTTTTGTATGGTAAGCTTGCTAGTTACATGATTTTAATTTTGTAATGTTGATCTCGGCTTCTTTTATTAGTGTTTCATAGAATATTTGTCTTCGTGAGACAGAAGTACAGCAAACGAAATGGTACCGGCCAAATGACCGCACTTCAATAGAGACCTAATTTAAGAAGCTCTATGAAATAAATTTCAGAACGCTCTCAAGTTGAAGAAGAACCCCGTTTCTCATCGAGGCCTGGACGAAAGTTAGGAGTGGCATCGGCCCAACGATTATTTATTATTTTGCCTGCTACGATTGCTATTTTACCTGCTATTGGCATTGTACTAAAGTGTTTGAACTTGCCCAGCTATGTTCGGTAGAGTAAGAGTACATTTTTCGATGGAGTAAATAGTGTCTTACTCCCGAACTAGAAATTCTTTGACTGACTTTAGAGATCCTAGTTTACCATAAATTTACAGCTGTGATTGTTCGAATGCATTGAGGGACTTTGTGGGGATAAGCGATTTTAGAACATTGAAAGTCTTTTGGTTATCTAGCAGTCAAATTTTCTTATTTTTTCTTTGTAAATTTTCTAGTTGTGACTGAAACATCCTGCCTGTGAGACATGATGTTTCTGTGGTCGTGTTAGGTGCGCTAAATTTGATCAAGCTTTGCCTTTCATTGTGTAGTTTGATGCCAGATCTTATTGCTTTTTTATGAGATCAGATCGCCTGCATTATAAAACCATTACGGAATCGCTAAGCTTAGAATCATCTTTTTTTTAACATTTGTTATATGTTGGTGGCATATTCATGAGAAGAATGCTCGTTCAAGAGTGTCATAAGTGTAAATACACACCCTTTTTGCACTGATCCTCCTAGTTGTATTCAAACCCCGCTATGCGTAGTAAGATCTGAGACAATGACTCTTATTATTACTGAAAGTCTCTGGACTTATCCTTTGTTCCTACATTCCGTGAAGCTTAGCGATGAACCCGTTTGATTAGTGTTCGAGCAGGCTACAGAATCGGTGCCTCTTCGGTTTTGCTTTCTGGCTGTACTTTTAGTGATAGAAAATGCTGTACATAGCATATAGCGAAATGATGTCTATATTTATACAATATCCACGTGTAGCTTTACTGTATATTTCCGAATTCCTGCAGCTAGCCGCCTAGTTCGAGGAAGCCATCTGGGCTGGCGTCACCTGTTGCTTGTATTTACTCATATTTGAGCCATTCTGCTGCCGCCTTGAAGGTCGAGTGGCCAACTTTAATTTCAGTCTCCTGGAAATTGAAGGAGCGTGGCGTGAGAAAATGGTCAGGTGGCTGGCGAGTTTGTAGAGGATAATTAGTGAAATAGCTGCAACTAAAGAAACCGTTTAATGGATACAAGTAGTTTATGACGTCCTAAACTCTGAACGAACGATTTTATGAACGATTGTTGCTCTAGTTACACTCCATTCGATTGTAAGTCTTTTCAACAACTGAACATGTTTCACCGGATTTATTGTTGGCCATTTTGTGATGAGTAATTGATGTTTCATTTCTTTTTCGACTGAGTCGTGTGGCCGTGCCATGGCTGCACCGGAGTGCGGATCAAATACGGACCGAAATAGCGAAGTCATTGGGCCTGTTACGTCGTAAAATTTATGATTTTGAGGACAAAAATCATCCAGCACTGAATGTTCAACAAGCAGCCCTCGTCTGAACGCTTACAGTCATCCTGTTCCATAAAGGGCGCCGAATCCGAATTCGGTGACACGATCGTGTTTTGAAGTTAAACATGCTTTCATCATTTTTTTTCTCTCTATACTCGGATTAATCGTATTTAGTTATTTTAATAGTTCAAATATGAAGGTTTTTCGCAACCGCCCATAAAATGAGTGTTGGCGATCCATTATGCAAGGCTCGTTTGTTGGTACACTGGTGGCCCGTAAATAATTTCCTTATATTTTTCATTAACACATACAATCGTTAAGAACCTCTGGCGGAGAAGATGACAGCATCTCCAGTAGACTATGAATTATTGTGAGGAGAACGATGTCACAAGAATCTCTTGCTTTTCCTTAAAATATTCCTTTTGTGTACGGCGAATTAATTACGTTGTCCTGTTTCTGTTGTGCGTAGAGAGAAATCCTCATTTCCTTTCCTTGTCGATTTTGTCAGTGAATGAAAGTCAACGGCACTCCGTAAAACTGCGCTCACTTCTCAAACCCGACGAGCAGGAGGCGATTTTACTGAGACGTGCTGGAACCCTCGAGTCGTTGGAACATTCATCTCTTACACTCAGCGAGTCATTTGTCTGTCCTGATTGTAACATCTTTTTTTAGCCCGTGTGGGTGCACTCACAGCTCATGCTCCTCCTCCTCTCCTCCTTGTGTGGAAGTGTAGGGTAAATTTTTTTGTCCCTTCTTGAATGAACTCATTGATCATTTATATTTGTATCGTGCTCGTGCACAGGGAATGTTGACTTTGTATCTTATACTCGTAAAAAGATAGGCTACATCTGATCTTACATTTCTGTGTAGGTTCTGAGATAATTTCTTGTGTACATGTATGTGTTTGTAACGTTTTGTTACGCTGTTTTTGAGTTCATCCCAAATGTCTCCGCGTACATCTGCATGCAAATCCTCTTTGGAACCTTGGAATTTGTTTGGGCATCGCATCCCATGGCCACACTAATGTGCCGCATTTGTTGGTTGCTGCAGTGACACCAGACTGACTGAACAGACTCAACAGATGCCAGATTGACTGAACAAACAACAGACACACCAGACACTAGACTAAGTAAACAGACAACCGACACAACAGACAAAAGACGCGACAGATGCAACAGACAAAAAATGCGACAAGCGCAACAGACGACAGACGCAACAGACGACAGGCGCAACAGACGACAGGCGCAACAGACTCAACAGACAAAAGACGCGACAGACGCAACAGACGACAGGCGCAAGACAGAGTAAACAGACAACAAACGCAGTAGATTGGATATCTCCACAGCTGGCCAGACGACTCGCACGAAGACGAGATATGTCGACTGTTAAAGTATTTCCCTTTAGCATTTCCCTCAAAGTTTTCGATAGCCTTAGATTTTCGAAATCATTTTCTTCAGTTTAACGTTCTTTCTGATACAATGCAGCATTTTCACAAAAATAAAGACAGCCAGAATGTTCATTCACAAAATGCAACTCGGCGTTGGAGCAAGTGGATCAACTGTGTGCTAGATCCCGCCCCCCTAGTTAGGCGGCTCTTCAGCTAGATAACTAGAGGCTCCACTGACTAGCACGATGAACAGTTTACAATAACGTAAACGTATCGGTGATGCTCCCTCTGAAACAAGTCCTGCCGGCAGAACCCTTTAGCTCTTCTGTATGTATGTATAACTGGCGGCCCAACGCAATCAGAAATTGGTCGATTATGATTTGCCTTCATTATCGCTCTTCAGCCGGACAGGGTGGAGATTCTGATATGTGTTCTCGCAAGCATTTTCTCGAGGGTTTCGTGTTCCTTGTTCCATGAATTAGAATTTATCGTTGAATTTGTCCAAAGGATGGTCACTTCTGTGTTGGATGTTCCCTCTGCATTTGATACTTTTCATTCAAGATGTATTCCAACCCTCTTCTGCGCACCCGCCTGTCCTCTTTTAAAGCCACAAAAATACTGAAGCTGCGCTCTTATCTCTATATAGAAGTTCAGAGACTTATGATAGATGTTTTTAAGGAAAGTTTTCCGATTTCAGATTCGACTATGAAAATTCTATTTATGCTGACACCTGTTAACCGCACATCGAGTCAGTCACTGACGCTCGTCAGTCGCTGACGCTCGTCAGTGGCGTCTCCTGCGGCGTCCCTGCCTCGAAGTACTCGTGTGTCCCGTGCGGCGTCCCAAGTCTAGTGTGCCTTCTCCGGCTTGTCCCGACCAGTGTTGTATGTGTACATATGTAAGTCCTCTTCCATGCTTCAGTACCGTTTGACTTTGTGTATCGATTTGTCTTTTATCACCTCCATGTTATATTTGTGCAAGAGCGTTAGCATCATCAGTTCCGCCTCTATTACTGACGTGTAGTGTCATCATGTACCGTTATGTTACTATTTACTATTCACACATTGCGCAACGCTAAATGGAGCCAATCTTCATCAATGGAACTAACATTCGGTGTCTGCTAGGAACAAATTCCTTTTTGTAGAGTTCGTAAGTTTAGAAATACGAGATTATTGACCATTCTTTAAATTAACGATTTAAGTCACGCAAAAAAAATGCACTCTATAGAAATCGATTAAGATGACTCGCGTACATTAAGTTCTTTTTAAGAGAAGTTTTGTGCGGAATATCTAACGATATCGTTAATTATATACCTACTGAACATTTCTCGTAAGTGTTCCTGGTTGCCTAAACCACCCATATCGGAACTTTTATTTACAATCAGTCTTGTGTGTTATTGTTAGAAGGCTTCGTATGTTTTCCGACATTCTCTGAGCTGGTGACTGTAAGAGCTGCGTTGACGTTGAGGAGCAGACACCAGGCCTGAAGCCTGACAGGCTCTGTCTGATGGACGAACTCGCGCATGCCGCCCGACCATAAACTTCCGACGCGATTCCAGAGTGGAGAGCAAAGAGCGCGTACAATCCCAAGGAAGGTTGGTTATAAGGAGCCTCAGTGGGTAGTATCGTTTCCTCATCGGATATGAATATGAAGTTAGTACGGCATGCTTAGCAAGTATACGCACTTTACTTATTATTTCCGCTGTCGAAACTATACTATCAACATTGCTGGCTTCGTCACATATGCTTTTGAAGTTACTGGTAATTTTATTTCTACTTGTTACTGTGGGTGTTTTTTTTCTAGGCTCGCCCCATTCCATACTTTTCTTTGTACGGTACTGCGAATGTTCCTTTGAGAATACGAGCATTTTCTCGTTTGTTCCGTGGTGCTTTTGGTATTATCGTTTTTCTGCTCAGTGGAGCTTCTCACGCTGAGAACTTAGTTCCTTCTAATTAGCTAGTGCTGCTAAAAGGGAGTTGTCTGCACTTCAGTGTTTACGGTTGTCCTTTACATCACAGCTTGAGATCGCTGCGCGTCGGCAGCACGCTATGCTGCGAGAAGAAAACCTTTTTGTCTCCTAGCTCTTCTGTCGTAATGGTAATGTCGCTAAAATCAGGTTTCTTTTGCGTTTTTGCAGTGACCATACTTGGCTTTCCAAGCTCTCTGTTCTATAGGAAAACACGTTCCGTGGAACTGTAGTTACTACGCACTGTGTTGAATTCATACGGGTTAGAACGTTGCAATTAATATACTACGCTATAATAAATTAGGAGATGGCTTACAGCCAAATTACAGTATATTTCTTATCGTACGAATTTCGATAGCCACAAAGAAGTTGCATATGCGTAGTTACAAATGACTGGGTATCGTAATGGCATGTGTGATGGTGAAGACGGAAATGTACACGAGATTCGTTGGAGGTTAAAATCTTTACTTTTGCCACTACATCTAATCTACGGAAATTTATCAAAAGTTTGACCGTAGTGGTTTGACAGTTTTCATGGTTTTTAAATTTTATTGTCTATACATATAGATATAGTTGTCGACAAGGTGACATCAACTCTTTGCCTCCTGGTCTTTGAATGTTATTGGGAAACGAACTCCACGAAATGGGTGGTGAAGTCCTTAAATTTATTTATTACTTAATATAGCATTTTCTACTTATGCAAAGATTTGGGTAATTATTACTTCGAAATTTGTCGCTGTGGATAGGTTTGTTGAACGTGGAAATGCGTCCCGATTGCAAGAAAAAAAAATTCTCGCAAATATTCTTAATATAAATTTGACATTGAGTAATTAATAAACGCTTAGCAAATTTATGGAAGTAACACTGTTGTTATGTTCGATGCATAGAAATTTGTATGACGCGTACCATAGATCCCGTTGTATTTGAAAATAGGTTTTTAAAAAAATTTCGTTTCTTAATGAAATTTTGAGAACCCTAAATTTTAATGTTTTTCTACTAGTTATGCAAATTGTCGCGAAAGTTTCCCTAATGGTCAAATTTTCTATAAGTTATTTTTTTGCTCAGTAATGGAGTCACTCACCATGACGTTATAACGACGTCGGCGAGAGGCAAAGCTTTGGAGTCTCTTTGTTGTTTTCGCCCCGTTCTTTCTTCAAGAATTTGGTGAGTCGAACTGCCTTCAAACAATTAGATTAAGAATCTGTTGCGATGTATATTGATACCATTAGTGAATGTATTTAGTATTGTGCTAGTCATTATTGGGTAAGTCTTAATTCTTGAAGCGATGTACGGGCTGAATTGGTTTCGAAAATTTCAATCGCCTCAAATTTTCACCGTAATTTTTTAAATTTTTGCTCTGAGAATGAGCCAATGGCTCTGACATGTCCACATGATAATTCAGATTACAGAATTTATTCAGTACAGAGGCCATCACTCCGTAAGCCGAACTTTACGAGCGAGAGCACACTCTTAGTAAAACTTCTATCACTTTTTTGCTCTACGGCGAACGAATGGATTTTGCATCTATGTGTTCGTGCCGTTTAATGTTCCTCGCCAGACATGTTCGTGCAAAGCTTTCTGTTCGCATTGAAACTCACGACTTGTGCCTCTGCCCCCCAGCAGTGACCACACTGTCGACTTATGGTGTCGCACTCACCCGTAGGTTCTTATGCAACTTGAGTAATGCATGTAGGTGTACGGAGAGCGTTTCATGTGACCAAATGTGCGGCGAATGTAAACTGCATTATGTAAATACATTGTATTGAACCGACACTATCGCGTCCATTTTTTATATCTTGCACAACGAAGTTGGGGACTAGCGATCGCGAAGACTTTCTCACCCGTGTCGGACGTCTTTCTTTGGTCATCACTCTTAAATGAGTAGTGAACTGTGTCATTCCACTCAATGTGAGTAGTGAACCCTGTCATTCCACTCAATGTGAGTAGTGAACCCTGTCATTCCACTGAATGTGAGTAGTGAGCCCTATCATTCTACTCAATGTGGAATGAACCTTGTGCCTTCACTACGGAGTGAAAATAGATGAAAAAAATATTTTTTACCTACAAAATTGGACCCAGAATCCGTGTTTTCGCTGCTTATTCGTGAGAAATGATGAACGTAGATTTCTAAAACTGAAACTAGTGAACAAATGAAGGAAAACTCTGGATTTTGAGAATAAAATTAATGTGTCGCGAAAGGAAATGGGTTTAATGCACCAGAAACACGGTACGTGTTCAGAAATACGGAAAATGGTACAATGTATGTGTATTAAATTTAATTATTAAAGATCTTTTGAAAAGATACCAGCTGAAAGACAAGGGAACGTTTAACTTACCTGGAATTACGAATTCAGTTTAATAAAATACTCGAAGTTCAGATTTTGTAAATTTTTGAACGTAATACATGATTTCGAAAAACAAAACTGACATCTTAGCGAACTAGGTTTTGTTCTCATCATGAGAGCATTCTATTTGAAATTTGACCTCTTTTATGGAACACCTTACGCTTCTCAGAATTTTTAAGCCACGAAAGTAAGCAGAAGTGATGATTTAAAATATTATGCAAACTTTTCAATAGTAACCGTTATACATGAAAGGAAATTTTAACTCGACGATAAGTGGCTGACGCCACGTGCACGAGATTGAGGGATAGTAAAAACACTGCTTCTGATGTGAGAAAACTGTCTTCACCATTAGATTCAACAACAGCCAAGGAAACATTCATAGAAAGATCAGTTACACGTCGCTCGCACTGCATTTACAAATGAAAGAACGTTCTAGAAATTATTGCTGGTGTGGCACCGAGACTAGGCTGGCGCGGGCGGCGCCAAATTCTCAACAGAATTCTGTAAAAAAGTCTTTTAAGTGCTGTACAAAATCGGCAGTTCACGCTTTCAACAAAAATTGCTACTCTACGTACTTTGCTAACCTAGGCAAGAAGTTCACGGTATGAAATAAGATTCGAGTGGGAGCCCAGCTTCGGTGAAGACGAGTGCTTGCCCTCACGATTGGTTAGTTGCAAGTGGCTCCAATTACAAAGCACCATCGAGGGAGGAATACCGTAGGGCTTCCAGCTGTAGCCTACATTCGTACAGTGTTGCCTTCAGGTAGGCCTGTCAGTTATAAGTTAGCCGAGAGGCGACTGCAGCCAACGGCGTTAACGATTAAGAAGAAGAAGAATTTCACGATCACATTTCCATCAGTGTCGCCAGCACCTTGGACCCCCCAAGCTTAAACTGGGGGGAGGTCACTGATTGAAGTCAGTGACACAGGTACTACTATTTGCGGTCCTTCAGTTGTGCCTGACAAGCACGCCTGAACCTGCAACAGTCCCTTTCCCTTCGTGATATTGGAAAGCAATGATCTCGTGCTGCATGTCCTCAACTTAAGGGAGCATGTTTCATACTCATCAGCAATTCAATCAATCACAGATAAGCCGTATCTTGTTCGGTACATAAATGATAGCTTGTTTTACCAGCCGTTGATGCTTCGACCTCGTATGGAAATTCTATGTAATGTCTACATTTCCTCGGTACTTTTCTACTCTAAAGGCAATTTTGAACCGAATTTTGGTTCGGTGTGCATCAGCGTTACATCCTTCATTTAACTGATATGCCACAGAAAACGCTGCTCGAAGAATTTCAGAGGTTTTGTTACATACTTTAAAATCTCGTCAGTAAAACATAACCCAAACATAAGCCAGCGCAGCGGGCAAGGGTCTTCTGATAGTCCTTTTTTTCTTCGCTAGTAGACTCAGGATTTGATCTCTAATGTATTTATCCTGTGGGCTGTACGGTAACTCGCTGTTACACGCAAGTCAAATCTACATGACTTCAAGTAATGCAACTACCGGTATACGGTCTCTGAAAAATTTCCATACGGCAAACTGAAACGAAAAGTTTTCTTTCGCAGTGCTGAGCTGCTGTACGAGCGCTGCTCCGTTTTGCAAGCTGGAATAAAATTCACAAATCGAGAAATCAATGTATTGCAAATGTGTCTAATTACGCAGCGACAGCATCTAAGGGCACCTTCCCGCAAACGTTAAAATTAGCAACCGATTGAGATTTGAAGCGCACAGCGTGAAACTTTTATGGACGAGCAAACGTTGAAAAAATTCTACGTAGCTCAAGTTGGATTTTTTTAAAGAAATATACTGAAGTGAGGCCGAACGCTCATCCTTCCTTGGAAAATGAAGTGGTACTCAAGAAGTGATCAGTGACACGACCAGTTTTTCAGCATTTTTCAGTACAAAGAAAGCTTAAGCCGTATTTGTAGAGGTAGAGTTCAACTCGCATTTCTACCCGATTAAAAAATATACTTATTGTGCGACGAAGTTCATTTTAGAATCCACATCTGGAAATCTTTATACAAATTCATAAATTACATTTAAATTCGAACGACTTCCTAAACAAACTAGAATCGATACCTGAAGAGTTTCTATAAAAATTCACAAATCACTTCAACACCTGGAAACGGTGCTTAAACCGACACTTGAAACAGGTTCCACTATCAGGTAGAAGGGGGAGCTTCGGCATCTCAACGAGATTGTCGAAGATTTTAAATAGAAGCCAAGTTAGACAAACACGGAATGAGAACAACGTTGACCGTATGCATATGCCTACTTGTCATGGATCTTTACACGTACTTTGGCAGCTCTCGACAGCGAGCGCAACAATTAAGCAACGACAACAAAACATTCGGAGATCACCCTGTTTGGCTCAGTAGTTCTTGAACGGGAAAATTGGGCACCAGAGCAGAGAAACTCGAAGAAAGGACAACACGTATGGTTTTCTGGCAGTACACGAGGACAGAGATTGCGCTTCGACACAAACGGGCACCGCTGCACGCCAGCGCAAGACCCCAGTTCGGGACACGATGTACGAGCACAGCGCGCGACTCCAGACCTCACAGCGCTAAACGTCAACCCCTTCCTTGACAGGGTTTCCCCAACGTCAACCCCTTTCTTAGCAGGTTTTCCCCAACGTCAACCCCTTCCCAGGCAGATTTCTAGACGAAAACGTGCAAGTTTGAGACGACTATTCTTACTGCACACGTATGAATCCATTCGGGGATGGCTTGACTATATCGAAAGGTTAAGGAAGGGTTGTTACATGAACTCGTTTCAAGCGGTTTCTTATAGAATCGTAGTTTTGAACTCGCCCAAATTTGAGAAATTTCAGTTGGGTTAAAATGAATTCACTCGCCCTCACCGGTGAAGAGGTTAGGTATGACGCATGATCTAGTACAGGGACGCCTTGTTATAATGACACCATCGGGATAAAGAAACGGGGTGCGTAGAGGTTCTCAAACTCCACCACGAGTCAGAAACGGTCCTGCGCAGCCGATTTCCTTAATTAATTAAGCCAGGGATCCATGCTACTCTGAGCTATCGACATGCCCTGCGGGATCCGTCATCAGAACCCTATTCTGTAAGGGAGCATCACTCAAAGACAAGACTGCCGTGGTCGAAATCCAAGTTCATAGACTCAAAGTAACGCCTTCGTGTAACGTAAAAATGAGAGAATGTCAAGATCCATAGTTGACGAAGCTCGGTTTCAAGTTGGGAAAAAATTGAATTTCTCAAGAGTTTTAACACAGAGCTTCGTCCCCAAAACCGCACGAAAAGCGTTGCATGAAGGAACGAGAATGACGTTTGAAAATTATTCTGCATTTACGGACTAACTTACTTCAATGACGCTTCCCTAGCGACTGATCGATATCTCGAAAAGGCGATAACTGACCAAAAAAGCGTCCTTGTGCTGCTCAGCGTGGTAAGATGCAACTGACCACAACGCGCCGCCAGCGAAACCAATTCGGTAAATGGTACACCATCATTCATGCGACGCCAAGATTTACCCTCGCAGAAGATTACAACTTCTTCTCGCCGCAGTAAGAAGAGATAACGTCACTGCGAGCAAAATTTTTGATTTCTGGTATGTAAGGAAAGCATTTTACCTCGTCTAGACGGGTATGACAAGCATATGCAGTATCTTCCACTCCTGAAACATAGTGTGGTTGGGTAACTTGACATTATTCCACAAGGAAAGCCTCGTTAACCTCGTAAAGAACCATCCCGAAATATCTTCCAATTCAGGGCATTCAAAGCCCTGCAACACGAGTCGCCTCTGAACGAGAAGGATGCTGGTACAAAATGTTTCCACAACCTTGGAAAGATATAGGGAAAAATTCGAGAAAGCTCTAGCAGTTATACAAACGAGACCACAACGGAATACGGAAACCTGAACTGAACGTATGGTTGATGAATTGACCCTAGAATTCGTAGAAGTTCCATAAATTAACCAGGCGAAGACTCGCTCAACACTGCGTACGATGGAAGAACTCAAAACCTAAGACTAACAAACCTTATTTAACCAGAAACATAGTGACACAAAACTTCTTTTGTACGCACACTTGATATGCTTACACATTTGTATGTTCTGCCCACAGACCTGCTAAGTTGAAAGAACGTCTTAGACCTGAGGCGCGTGGACCAAATGAAGCCAGAACCCTCACTAAACTGATGAAAAAAAAGAAGAAGAAGAAGGATGCCAAGCCTAAACAGGCTAAACGTGGATATTGCTCTGTGCTTCCGAGCTGGTAGTGTATCGAAGCTAATTTCGTATAATTGTGCAAAGACTAAGGAGGACAGTCGAAATTACTGTAGTCTACGTACGTACGATGATTGAGATCTTGTAATCACGCAGGTATCATACATATTTGCGCGGCCAAGGAGCTGCCAAACAAATATGGTCTGGTTGGTTCCTGTACTCCATTCGTGGGACCCTTTTGAATTCCATGCCCCTGGAGGCGCACAGATAACGCTAGCCCTTATTATCGAGTCCCTCTGTGGCACACGTCAGCAGTCGCAAACTGTTCTGAAAACGCACTTTCTCTGGAGGCATGCGCTTGTAAGGCGTAGAGACACTACAACGTGCGTGCAAGTTACGCTCTACGAAATGTTAAAAAGTGCCAGCACTTCTGGAGATACTAGAAGACACGGCAAAACAGGCTCGCCGCAGACAGACCTGAAGAAACGACGGCACTGGGAAATGCAACGTTACAATTATTTTCAAAATGCAACAAATTCAAGAGAACGAATTGAGAATGATCTCTAACGTCACTAACAGGCTGACGCAGCACGTCTCGAGTGCAGGTAAACATGGTCAGTCACGGGACTTTCCCAACAATTAACGAGAAGACGCTTAATTTGCATACAGAAATTTATCCACTAACGAATGTAACAACTTCATGACGGTAATTCATAAGCTCTGTTTCTTCGTTCATTTGTAACAATTAACAATCACTTACAGTAATGATCCCAAGGGCGTGGGGCTGAACAATTTCCATTCCGCCCACAGCCCGAATAAACGAGAGACGCTGCAACACTCCGACACCATATTTAAGGGAACAATGTCACGAGGGAAGAGGGATTCGGCTCTAAAATTTGCTAGCCGGTTTCTCAGATAAACAAACTTTGTTTCAGTTGAGATCGTCTCAGTCACTAAAGTAAACTTTTTACGCATGAAGTGGCCTCTGGTGCACTTGAAATGCCTAGCAGCGCCTGCCACTGCAGGGGAGGTCTAGCGGTCCCTCCACAGATGTGACAGGAAAGCTCTGAACCCAAGAAGTTGAAGGTTCGTTTATTCTATCTAATATTGCTTTCTTTTATTCGTTTGTTCTACCCATAATAGTGCACCATATATATTTCTTCAACCCGTAATTGTTTACCCATATTTTCTTGCACCCATAATTGTCCACCCATAATTGTCTACCCACACTCTTTTCTTCTACATATAATAATCTACCCATATTCTTTTCTTTAAAAAATTTGTCTAATCTACTTACTTTCTTCCACACATAATTTTCTACCTGACTTATTTTAACAAACCCACAATCGTCAAAGGAGATTAACTCAACTAAATGAATTAAATCGAGTGTGAGGACGCTCGGTTTAATCACAGCGATAACTCAGGACCCAACCGCAAATCGGCCCCCCTCGAATGTAGGGTTCCACTCAGTCCCCCGCACTTCCCCCCGGCTCTCAAACCCCCCAGGAGCAACATCACGAGACCCCCAACCCCCATCAGATATCTGTGCCTCCAATTTGAATATAATTTTCATCTACCGAATTACTTTAGCCGCGAATTTTTATATCCGTTTGTCAGCTTTGTTCAGAGATTCTAAGTAGCATGCTAAAGGACACCTGTTCGGTTCATTTTAACCTTTGACCACAGGCTTCGTCCCTTACCTGGTGAGGTGACGCATACACAATGTGCCTGAAATCCAGCACCAAGGAACTAAAAAACCGGGACACAAGTAAATGGCAAAGTCAAAATTCATCAAACCAATCTCGTAGGTACGCTCGGATCAAGTAAAATACAATTCGCAAATAATACGCTAACGCTTCTTCAGCCATATTTTTTTAGGTATTACAATTCATTGTTTTCTACTTTTAAGCTCAGAATTTCTCACACTATAATGCCACGTTAGATCATATATAACTAACGATAACCCTCACCACTTGCTTGCATCACCACTTCCCTCCGCAGAGATAGGCTTGCATCACCACTTCCCTCCGCAGAGATAGGCTTACATCACCACTTCTTTTCGCAGAGAGAGTGAGGCACTCAGCGGCACAGAGGGAAAAAAGTACCCATGAATTTCATGCCACCACCAACACCGCTGTAGCACAACGGGAGGCGCTTAAGATCGTCTTCAACACTACGGAAACTCACTTTTTTTCAAAAGTCCTTGTCCATGCACCCTATTTAAGCTCATATCTGCAACATTTTAGCACGACAGTTACAAAAATTTCATGCGTTTAAATGAGAGCAAAAACGGAGACAAGTACAGCTTCACATCACAAACATGAAGGACGATATATTAATTTATATTAATTAAGCATTATTGATACGTCGAGACGAGTACGGTGACTCGGGAGCTTCGCGACCTCAAACACACGCTCGCGTTACTCCACATTAGAGATTAAAGACACTTTTATCATTCACATTCTGTTAACAATTTTACATGCACCATACATTCCGGTACATATGATGATGTCACAAGACGGTGACATTAACGGAACACAAATTCTGCTAGCAAGACGAAATGTTTTTTTTTTCGTTCACCAGATACCCAATGTTCGAGTGCTCATGCGCATTACGCGTACCGATGCTGCTTCAACGTGAGTTTATACAAAAATTCCAACTTCAAACTGACGAATACATATTACATGATTACAACGTACGCTGAAAGAAAAATGATACCTACATATCTTTAAAATATTTTCGCCTACAACGTACACTCAGAACGAGCGCTGCTACATTCGTTGCAGGCTGCTCTCTTGCATCTATTTAGAGTACATGTATACATGTACTCTAAATGACATCTATACATGTCCTGGTAGCACATGTATACAGGCCGTACTGGAACTCTATAATTATAATCCATCCCAAGTGGCAGAACGTATAACCAGTTTTGAAACTCAAATTTTACTGCCGATGACGACTTACACAGAGGCTGTACATCGTTGGAGCCGCTTTAACCGTGACAGAAAAAACAAGGCGACTAAATACGGACGCACTTCTAAATCGACCCCGTTTTTTAAGGATCTCTACGTATATATACATGGGTCCGCAGCTTGGAATGAGATATTGTGGAGATAACGAGACCAACAGGCCGTAGTGGAACTTGGTACAATTGTTGAGGAGCTACCAAGACACGTTGTCCTCGCGTGGACCCTAGTACAAAAACAGGGAAGTTGTTCGCTTTCACGAGCTAGACTTGAAATGAAAAGAGCTCTTAGTTAAACGTGCTCTGAGACCTCAACGTAACGACACTCTTCATCTTAGTGAACATTTTGTACGTAAAAGCGCCGAGTTCGTGAGATTAATGGCGTTCGTTTGACAAAAAATTTTAAAAATCCCCGGCGACTGCATGTACAGATTTAGCTGTTCTCCCACTTCTCGAAATGACAATGACGTGATTCAGCTTCACGAGTGTTTGTGTCCATTCATGTTAAAACACAGTGGGTAGAAATCTCATGTTGTGTACAAGGATGTTTTTTTTGCAATGACTGCGGAATTCGTCTCGACTTTTTGCGATTACACGTATGTCCAAATCAACATATATACAAAGAGGACACTATAATAGCTCTTTCCCCATGCGACAGAAAGAACGATGCAAAAATCCAATATGTGTTCCCCACACAAGGGACCATAAACTGGTACCAAGGAGTCACAGTTCCGCCGTCTTTTTGTGTCAATAAAAAGAGGAGGTCACGGAGGTGACGGGTCAACTCATACCGCTTCCCCAAGCTCTCAATCCGAACAACATCACTTAAGTTAACAACGTTCAACAGTAGGAGAAAATTGGCACTGATCTTGTCAACATTATATGTAATATTATTATTTTATTACTATCGTTAGAATTAATAATATGCACTATAATTATTATTGTTAATATTAATATTTAGAAAAACAATGCATCGTAACAATATCTCGCTAAGCTAGTGCGTACTAACAGAGTACCATTCACACGCAGCCGCTCGTGGATCGATTTTACGATCAAGTTGCTTTTGGCCGCTCATGAAAAGTGTTCAAGCAAACCAAAAGGTCGAAGTCGTCGAGATCGATCGAAAAATCGAACCACGTGCGTGCACTCAAGCTACCTAAAACTTATAGACATTTTGGAGATATCTCGTGCCTTCATTTCCAGAGCGGTGCGCGGGGAGGGGGGGTCTCTCTCTCTCTATATTCTCTCTCCTTTTTCTCTCTTTTTGCATCCCTTCAACCACAGTCCTGATTTCGAAATACTCGAACAAGACTTTCATTTGATTTTCGTGGTTCAGAATGGAACGAATTTGAAATTTGTAATGTGATCGATTTCATGAGGATTGTAGCAGCGCTAGGCTGTGAAACAGCAAAACGTAAATTCGTGGCGATAGTCGGAAGAAAATATGAAAAACAAGCTCAGTCAAATACTATATAAACCGCAGAATATTTTGAACTACAGGCATATATATCGGCCGTGAATGTAAGCCCCCTCTCCCCCAGTTTCCCCCACCGATCCCCCTGGAGTAAGGTCACGAGACGTCCCCATCACACGCTTGGCATAACACAACTAAAAATATTCATTTAAGTCAAAGAGAGAATTGGTCAGATACGAGACACCACACAAAATGTTCATCGTTAGATAAAATCTTCAAGACAAAAGACGCATGGATTTATCGCTCATCTACAGGGACACGCAAAGTAGAGGACTGGGGCCTAGATACGCTCACTCGGGACTCCGCACGCGCTTCCCAGGTTAACTTTTTCGTCGCCCCATCGATAAATTTATGAAGTAATAGATAAAAAATACTCGGTAGACAAAAATTAAAGGTAATATTAACGCTCCGGCGAAAAAGTTGGGGAGAAAATGCAGGTTTTATACCATCGGAGACGACTGCTTTCGCAGAAGACTAACACGTTTCATAGACATGGTTTTCCTGAGCTTCAACAGCAGCTTCTTGTTTAGTTCCCACTGCGGAGAAATGTATGAAAAACAGTTGACGTTAATCAAATACTTTACCTCGAGTTTGGTTTGGACTTAGAAATAGGAGAGACTGCGAGAATCTTGGCCCATCAACTTTGCTGAGATGAGAGCACTAAATTCATTCACCTACAAGAGTTCAAAATTCTGCGCATTAAGAGTTAATTTCAAAGTTGGTGTACGTCCTGCGTCACTTATAAGAAGTTGTGCTAAACGGCTGAAGTAAATACTGAATTAAATTACTTAGGCTCATAAAAGTACATACATATGACGATTTTTCGTATTAATAACTAAACATATTTTGTGACTGGCTACTGAAAAGCTTCATTTTAACTGCCTGCGATTAATTTCTATTCGAAGTCTCGTGCTACCAATTTTCTAGTAAAACCTAAAGCAACGGCCGTTTCAAGTCCCGCAGTAGGTGCCTGCGTCCCATTCCGAGTCCCACAATCCGGCAGTGCACAGGAGCACAACGGCAGCAATGAACCGTATTTCCGTAGTCGTTGAAGAAAGGAAATCGGGAATCGTTGTAAAGCGTGAACACTGTAGCGAATGAAGGCATCTTTTCTATGACTGGAAGTGCGATCTTTACGCATGAAACATCCTCTTTCTGCGAGTTTTATTTTTTCTCGCGAAAGTTTCTTACATACTCTTTGGACTACTCTACAAATAGAATGGAAAGCTATTCCATTGTGATGTGAAGCGGTAGGTTTCACCTTTCGAAAATGCCAATTTTTACCGCGAGGAAGTTTTATATAAATTTTCATCATAGGGATATGATATAAACATGTTACTAAATAGAATAGGGTATATAAAGTTCATAGTTTCAGCAGCACTGAACGTTGTCGAGCGGCAGCAATTTGAAAAAGAAAATGTGAAGTAGACATGAACAAGACGCACACTTCAGGCGTGTGGTCCGTTCTCGCGTCTCTTTTGGGTTTGTCATTTTGGAAATGGACTCCGTTTTTCCTTAAGATCGATAGGATGCAAACGATGCAAAACTTGAAAGATCTGTAACTAAAACACAGAATTAACAGACTCCCGCGACCAGGGTCCTAATTCTAGCACTACTTCTGGGAAGAGACGGCCGCCGAATTGCCAGTATAGCGAAAGAAAAAATTGATTTTTTTTCAAATTTTCATGACAAAACTCTAGTAACCGACGTTGGCGAATCTGCTGTGGGTTTGCGGTGATACCCTCGACTCGCACTACGTCACCAAGGCGTCCTGACGAAGGCGGACATCTACGGAGGCTCAGGAAGGACACCAACAATGAAGTTGTGTCTTTGTGGCTGGCACCAGACATGGGCAGTGATATTAAAATGATGAACAGCAGCACCTCCTTCGTAAATTCAGGAGTCTTCGCCGTCAGCCTTTAGTCTCATCATCATGTATCGAACCAACATCAAACATTGAGTCTCATCATCAGCAACAGCAACATGGTCTCAAGAAAATAGTTTCCTCTACGTTCTGCTCTTTTTAAACCGAATATAAATGTTCCAATCATGATTAGTAAAATCGATTATGTTATAAGTTGCTTCTGTACAGAGAGGTCATAGAATTGAGAGGGGACTCGTCCAGTGCTCCGCCCCAAACAGACACACTCAAGTCCACATAGCGCTACCGGCGCGCGCTGGCGTAATGGGTTCTCATGCAACTTATTTGAAGGTGCTGCGATGCGAAGCAAAATTTAAGTCCTTTTGTTCATTAATGCTTCCTCACTACAGAGTTTGCTTACATTTAATTATTGTCCTTAAAACGTTTGAGATACACCGCTGTTGATGTTACGTTGCCTGGAATTTACTAGTAGACTCGCATGTACTCGTACGTGTGCAGACGTGCATGTACGCGTCTGGACTTGCATGCACGTGTCTGGACTTGCATGCACGTGTCTGGACTTGCACATACGTGAACAGAACCCGGGAGGTAAATATTTATGACAATTGTAAATAGTGTGTTGAAAAATTCTTTTAACTAAAGAAAGAATTGTAAAACAACTGCGTAGAAAGAAAGAGTACAAATAGTGTCAATGAGGGTAAATTGGATCGCCATTTCATTTCCAATCACCGCTATCAGTAGCTCACTGGAAATAGGCCAAATAAGCATTGCAATAAAAGTAGGTAGTACCTTTCTCATCACCCTATATTGCTGATGTAATCAATCTCTCGCATCAAAGCGTTCTACTTATAATACCAAAGTACTAAACTTTCAAAACGGAGGTACCGAAGCTCTTCTACTCAGTAGAACTGCCTAACCCATTTCAGTTACCACCTGACTGTGTTATGATGTCGCGGTAAATATTTCCCACTATAAATATTGCGGTAAAAAGGTTTTACTATTGTGCAAGTTTGGGAAATCTGCAAAACGTAATAAGATCACGGCAAAATCAAGTTTGTCGAGCCATTTCGGACAAGAGTAACGGTATAATGTACACGGTTAGAAGTGCTTGCTGAACACCATAGCCCACTACCGCTATGATCTACCAGCTTCTACCCCGTCAACCACCTTGATCTACCAGCTTCTACCACGTCAAACGCCTTGATCTTCCAGCTTCTACCACGTCAACCGCCTTGATCTTCCAGCTTCTACCACGTCAACCGCCTAGGTCTTCCAGCTTCCACCACGTCAACCGCCTTGATCTACTAACACCTACCCAGTTTACCGCCTTGATTTACCAGCTTTTACAACGACTTTCGCCACGATCTACCTACTAGTCGTTCACGATTACCGCCGTCATATACCAACATCTATGAACTACAGCTATCACCCTGATCTACAAGCACCAACCGGCATCTACCACCAACAAGTAACAGAAGGTTTGTGTAAATGCAAAGTAGGAAGGCAGCGCGAGTTACTTCTCATTTGAAGAAATGAGTGCCAATTGTTCATACGGTGCAGTGACCGTCATAGCAGAGATGGCTCTCATAACGAGCGTCCTTAGAATTCGAATATTATTAAAAGCATCTCCTTACCGTCGTGTCTTAATATCGAGGCCTGCACTGCTGGAAAATGTTATTAGTTGTTAACGGGTATCAATAATTTTGAATTAAAAAAGGGTCAGGGAAAAGGGAACTTCACTTTAGGCATGAAAGTCATATGGGTTGTGATTATATTCGGTTTCTGTAGCATTTAGCGGAACAGGTGATGCATCACCTCCTGGACAGGGTGCTCGTGTGTCGCAGGCCTTACCCTAGCATCAGCTGGCACCCGTTTTACACTTGGGTGAGGAGGGAAAACTAGCGCCAGGCGGGCTCAAACTCGTGACCACTCGGACTGCAGTGAAACGACTCGCCCAACCTGGTTAACCAGGTCCGTTTCCCATTCTCTGAATAATTGCTAATTTTGACTTGTAACTTATATGGCAAGAGTAAAAATCACGAGGCATAATTTCTTGTTAACCACATTCATAGAAATACTTCTATCAATGCAAGCCTACCGATATTGCTTGTCAATATCTTTGATAGGACTAATGACTGAGCGCATCAAGTTAACCATGAAGAAAAAAGATAAAAACCGATTCAGGAACGATTTCACAACCATCTTCGTCAGGTAATGGAAGAAAATAATTTTCCTTGGAAATATTGAAAGCTAATATTAAATCTCGATTTTGTTGAAATCTACGTCAAGGACCTTCGATGTAGACGTCCAATTTTCTGCCTCAAGCTCAAAGTTATCATATATACTTCAGGGCCGTCCTCCAAAAATGTTCTGGCATTGTGACTGCCGAAGTCACACATCCACAGCCGGAGATGACTTTTACGGGTTGAATTTGTGAAGACATATCAGTAGAATAATAAAGCAATGTGATTGAGTCGCACCAGAAACAAAATTAGAATATTTTCGGATATTGACCTTCCTTTTAGAAAGCGGAGTTTTGTTAAGAAAAATGTAACCGGCAAACCGATGGAAAAGATTGTCGTTTCTTGCTACGCTTTCAATTTTCACAAAAATTATCCTCAGAGGAGAGATATCAAAACTTCAATTCCCAAAATATAAACAAGTATAAAACTTTATATAATAGATCCAGAACATAGACAATCTATATTCCGTATGCATCACAAATTTCTTGAACACAGATTCTCTGTATTCCGTATCCAGAATATAAATATTGATACCAATGTCCAGTTTGAAATGAAAATTTGAGATGTCTTTACCTGGAGAGGATGTAAGTGAAAACCGAGAGCTTGGCAAGAAACGAAAATGTTTCACATTTGTTCGTTGGTTTTATTTTCCTCGAAAAATATAAATATACGAGTGAAGGGCAGTTGAGAGTACATTTTTCTAGGACCTCTGGTAAAATAGTAACGCGCAGTAATTGCTTGAATTTTTCTAGATGTTTGACTGCACCACAAGCTAAAATCTGGATGGTATAGGATGATAAATGCACAAGAGCTGTTACTCGAATCTTGTCGCTGCTATGCAGTGCTTCAGTTTGGACCATGACTCAGCAATATCCGTAGGAAACATTCACAAGTAAGAGTCAAAACCACGAAACAAAATTGCTAATCAATTCGACTATTGAATCGACTATTCAAGTTATAAAATCAATTAATCTATTTAATTGTCCAGTCGAACCAATTTATCTAACTAAACCCCCATTTAATTAGTTTAGACAATCGAATTTATAAAAAATTGTATCGCCCCCGATACAATTTTTGAAACATATGGTGGCCAATATGGGGATCGAACCCACGACATCCGCGTTATCAGCCCGGCGCTCTCGCCTGCATTCCCCAAGCGAAATGCAGCGATTATGAAATAAGCGATTCTATGGAAATAAGTGATTATGAAGTTGTCCCGATTACGTTTGATGCACAGTTGAAAGATGACAGATAATTCCTCACCGTTCAATTTAATGGCGTTACGTGCACTGTTATACCAAGGCACGTAAAGCCATTAATTTGCATGGTGTGAAATTGTCCGTCATTTTTCGACCGTGTGTCAAACGTAATCATAACAACTTCATAATCGCTTATTTCCATAGATATCGTACTGAATGGGGCCCAGTACTACATTGCGTCCTTCAGACAGTGGATAGAGATCCCAATTGGCCTCTATAAAATAAGCCAATTAGAGATAAATTTTCACGGCATTATTGGGGTGCTCACCTAAAATCAGAACACCATTCAATCGAGTCAGACGAACGGAGGTATCGTCTTTCTAACAACATCAAACGGGCAACCGTTTTTTGCCCGAATCGGCCTATGAGACTGCATCCTTTTATTCGCTCTAATGAGTTTTATTTAGAATTACTTACTCTACTTTTAGTTAGCGTAACTGTATTCTGCATGTTGTTATTGCGCTAGCTGATATTACTATTACTGTGTT
>VOMN01107961.1:0-28872 GCA_014899125.1 Orchestia grillus | reverse complement strand
TTTTTTTTAAAGGTCCTCCCGATAATACGTAAGCACCAAACTTTCATTCATTTCATTGAATGACTGAAATCTGGAGGCTCATATTCTCTAGTTGCCTACCCGAACGTAACCTAACCTAACCCAACCCAACCTAACCCAACCCAACCCAACTCAACTAAACCCAACCCAACCCAATCCAACCTAACCTAACCTAACCTAACCTAAACTAACCTAACCAAGCCAAGCCTAACCTAACCCAACCCAACCCAACCCAACCTAACCTAACCCAACCCAACCCAACCTAACCTAACCTAACCTAACTTATCCTAACCTAACCTAACCTAACCCAACCCAACTCAACTAAACCCAACCCAACCTAACCTAACTAAACCAAACCAAACCAAACCTGACCTAACCTAACCTAATCTAACCTAACCTGACCTAACCTAACCTAACGACTGAGTGAATCAGTCATTTCATGTAATGCCTGAAATGTTTTGGCATTTCACGTGATACTAGTTTCACTATATGCCTTGCTTACATATTTCAAGTGATGCCAAGTTTCACTCGCTGCCTGCAACATATTCAACTCTCAGAGACCAACGCTAGACCACTCGGTCTGGATGGACAACTATTGCATCAATCGGACATCATTGCCTAGTTGTTCAAATATTATCTCAATCATACATGGAAAAATGTAATTTAAACTTACTGAATTACTGAATGTCAGCAATTCCGGCCCTCTATGAAGAAAATGGTAAGAAACAGAGCATATTTAGAGATAATCTTTTAACATCCTCTAATTCTAATTCATCTGGACTGGAGCTGGGGAGCGAAACATTGTATATCATTCCAACACTGGACCACTACTAAAGTAGTCGAACGAAAATCCTATAAAACTTTAACGAAATCATTTTTGAGAAAAGTTTCATTGGCAAAAATGATGAATCGGACGTTTCTTCATTCTAGGATATTTTTCTAAAATAATTTTTTCTCTCCAAAACGGTGTGACGAGGTCTCCAGATGATTTTATAGCCTATAACTAGTACAGTTTGAGCCATGCATTTAGCCCGCGTTAGAACTAACCATTCGCCAAACTCGGACTAGAAAGAGCACAAGCCATAGTCTCTAAAAATCAATTGCGTAAATCCTTCTGAATATACTGAAAATAAGACATTAGTTACCACGCGTTGAGCACACAAACACACTCTCAACGCTCACTGATTGCAATTTTGGGCAACGACGTCAGGGGACCAAACCTTACTAAATTTGGTACGCGAAATGAACCGATTGAGTGAGTGTTAGATCTAGGTTTCTGTAAACTCGAATGTCTTCATGCAAATGACCCCTGAAATGGCCAGGCAGAGTCAAATGAGTAAAATAATGGTGAATGTGGGATTCAAAATTACCTTGGTTTATTTTGGTATTGATGTGTCATCGTTGGAGATAATCTGAAGAATAGATGAAAATAACAATTATGTTACCTCTACGTCAAAAATACTTTGCATGCGTTGTCTTTCAAAGCCAGCAAAGATGTGAGACATTGTCGTCGCACAACAACCTTCTTTTTCCAAACCTTTGTAGTTGACTGCCTTATATTTGACAGACAAAGAAGTTTCAAATACACCCGTCATTTGATTGGATGATGTTCAAAAATCTACCATTTATGTAGTGGCAGATCAAAATATCAAAAAAAAGAAGAACACATTAACCCAAAAGACGTGTACGTCACAACGAGTTTAGTTTGACCGCTACTTGTAAGTAGATTATAAAACATTTGCTCGGAGGTCGGGTAACAAGTCAGTCTGGGGCAGTTTTTTCACTCTGAGCACATGGATGTTTTTTGCAGGTCTCAGAGAATAATTTTTCACGCTGGAGTAACGTGAGGACTCACCAATAAGAAAAATTGCAATACTTCCTTAACAGCTATTTCCTCTGAACATCAAGAATAATGGTGTAATTTAGGTGTACGCAGCTAATTTCTCTTTCTCACGTTCTCTTTTTTGTCCCATTCTGGACTTTTTTAAATTCCACGTTTCACACAATTGAACAACAGTGTTTACATACATAATTTAAACACGCTAAGTGCACTTATATTTTTCTTTTTCAATAAGTTTCCATACAAAAGCCAGGGAGCAGAAACTTCAAAATTATTTGTACTGCTGTCACTCAACATTAAAACCATAATGTTGAAAATGTCCCTCCTCCACATTCATTCATGTAGGTTTGACTCATTTTTATTTTATTTTTCAAGATCGTCGTCCGCTGGTCGCTGGAAATGGACTGAATGGACGCAGTCATCGATGTTTTCACGCCATTCAGTGGGTGCGACAATCTCGATGCATTGCAGATTCTACGGAAATGGTCAATTTACGCATTTTAGTTGTTGGAACAGTGCTGAGGTCCAAATCCTAAGTATAAAATTGCTTGCTAAGGAAAATACTACGTGGTTTTTTGTATTTTCTGAGTGCAAACAATTTTTTAGAGGAAATGACGCTGCATTCCTCTATGTAGGAAAGTAGATTAACATATTTTACGAAGACGACCTTATATATAATAACTGATAATTTTATTGTATCAGGGAAGAACTTCAAAACTTTGAGTAGCATCTGGAAACCTGACAGCAAACGACACATCTCCCTACTGTATGCTAATTGGTCTTCTATTGATTCCTCGACGCATCCGCAATATTCATTAAAGGCGAGAGCTAACACGTCTCGATAAATCCCGATAGAGAAATGAAATCCCTAGTCCCGACGTCCTGTCTGATCTAGAAAAAATCTGGACCGCAGCTTCCGTCAGTGCCTCTTAAAGCACATCTTATCATTTTAGGGGAGCCGAATCGAACAGATTTTTTTCTCGAAACAGACTAGGTCTTACAATACTACAGGTTTTTGAAAATATTCCCTAAAAAGTTCATCCATTTTGTTATGATATTATGGTTTAGGGATTGATATTTACTGACGCCGTAAGACGAATGTCAATTATAATGATAATTACCACGCTATTTATTGGTTTGAATAACTCGCGAAAATCTAAAAAACACTAAAATTTTATTTTACTATTATTTACAAAATTGATATACTTTGGATATTCTCAAAATTCCCCTTTAGGTGTGGAGTAAGCAACAGTATATAGTTTGAAGTTGCTCTGATCTCACTCTGGTGAGACAGTGCAACAGTCTCAAGAAGTGATCACTCGAGTGACACAGTGCAACAGTCTCAAGAAGCGATCAATCGAGCGAGACAGTGCNAAGCGCTCAATCGAGCGAGACAGTGCAACAGTCTCAAGAAGCGCTCAATCGAGCGAGACAGTGCAACAGTCTCAAGAAGAAGCGATCACTCGAGACAGACAGTGCAACGAGACGGCTTCATGCTTGTTGCATGTCAAGAACGATTGCGGGACCGGTGTTTACAAAGTAACATTGAAGTTTCCTAATTGCTTGCTTGCATTTTAAAAGCTCTCTGTTGACTCAAGCAGACTCTGGAGTGGAATGAGAGAGGGACGCTGCACTAAACTTCATTCTTTTCCCGGCGTGTTCTCGGGCCAGGGAAGATGAGTTCACATCGGTAACATGGAATCACGAACGTCATAAAATGAAATGTGATTGCTTTTTGGTAAGTTGCTGTATGATAACCGTCTTAAAAAATATAAACTTTCATCATGGTTTTAAAATGCATTTGCTCGAATTTTCTGGGCTTGCATATACTTCTTTATGTTGTACAAAACTCTAGATGTCACGCATTGAAATTCTGGAATTCATTCAATTATATTTCAAGCTTGATTGCACTTGTTATTGCACGCGTGTTTCCTTATGAACCACGGAAACGAAGATTTTTTCACAACCGTTAATAATAAGTTTTATAGTTTTTGTTGTGCTTGTACTTTAATCTTTTGTGTTTCACTTTAAACGATCATAATATTTCTAACGCAAGAAATGTTCCACAGGTATATGAATGTTCAAATTACGTCAGCAACTGTATTGACTTCCACAAATACACGTTTCACGAGTTCGCTTATACCCGTAAATATGCTCTGTAAATGCATGAATTGAATTCTGGTTCCGGGTACTAATTACTCAACATTCACCAAAGAAAACATCATCCTCATTCGCTAAATATTTATAGCACTGATACAGGAAACCGTCAAATAAACCTGAGTGGCTTTATGCTGTTGTCTACCCGTCTGATGATTTCATAGTGTAAAATAAATTAACAATCATAAAAATTCATTGAATTTTCTAGATCAAAAATTTAAAGAAAAGCAATTAAGAATGCGATTCTAATCACATTGAATCACTTCACAAACATGGAAAAATCCTCCATTTTCACGGGAATTCTCCTGAAAACATTTGAAAACTGAGGATTTTATCCAAAATATTAGGGGGAAAATCGAAAAAACAAGCTCTACTGGGAAAAACAAAACAAATTCCATCAGAATTCTGTCAAAACAAGTCGGCAAATACTTTCTTATTCGGGTTCAGAGATTTAACCTAAAATATAAGATGTTGTTTCAAAGCTATAATGAAAATCAACTCATATTATTAATCGATTTTTATAAACAAACTCTTCTGAAATGTGCACTGCCTTGATTCTAGAAAATATTCAATCACGCAGCATTCTTGTGGAATACATACACTCTTTTCGATAAAATAATTGCTTTCAAAGTTTTTTAAACAAAGTATAAATTCAAAATTCTGTACAGAATGTCATGTTATGATCTACGCAGTATTGGACTTAAAATCTGAGAATAAGGAACGTAGGAACAGGATTGGCTACAATTTTATGGATGAACGCTATATCGCCACGCAATTGCCTGCATTGGTAAAATATAAAATAATACGAATCTTTCCTAAGATACTTACCTCACAAAGAAATGTGCACGCTCGAGCGGCTTTGGTGCCGAGCATTGTGGTAGTTTGGTGTACTTTTTTACTGCTAACTCTTCTCAACACGTTGACGAGAACAGACACAGCAGATAATCTACTTTCCACTGAGATGCTCGGTTCCGTGTTCTAACCTACGTTGTCCATATGATTTTTTGCATTAACTTCTTTGCATGGGAGGTTGTTAACTTTGAGTCCGAGGACGTGGATGGCAAAACGCGTTTTTTTCTCTCCATGTATTTCGGCTCAAGTCCAGCGGCTACCGTGTGTTGTGATTCAGATCGTGAAAAGCAATTTTTTTGCAGTTGGAACTCATTTTATTCTCAGACGAATTTTGTTTTACAGTCTGCTGACGTTTGTTTCCATCCTAAGCAATTTCATTACCACGTTATGCACTTCAAAATTTTTAAATTCTCTTTCAGCATTAGTTCAAATCGATTATTACATTACATAAATGATGATTATCGATGTATGTGTATGCTCACTGTTGTGTACGCTTGTAGAACCTGTGAACGTTATGGTCATAATTGGCTAGTGAGGAGAAATGCAGTTTAGCAGTTCAGTGGTTGGATCTAATTTCATTCATTTGATATCTGAATGAGACGGGTTATAAGGTAATTAAAAATATGTTCTCAGCAGTGAAATGAAAAATTAAAATGATAAAATTTGATAAATAGGTGATCTGTATTGATAAAAACTGACCCCGTAAGTAAAGGATCGAAAAAATTATGCACGCATGTGTCCTCAATTTCTATGCATCGACAGAGTGTTTGAGTCCAACTTCAATTACCACTTCGTTTTAAGATCCTGGTGTTTTCTGATCCACGATGCTAATGTAACAAACCTAATTTTTTGTTCGAAAATGGTAGTGCACTGATAAATCATCACCCGCGTTAGACCAAAGATTCTTACATGACAATAATTCTGTACCGCTGTATCAAGGATACAATTTAAAACGCAAGTTCGATTATTAAACGACATTAATCTCGTCAGCTGTATCGAGGATACAACTTATTAAGCTAGTTCTATTCTTGGAAGACAGTACTCTTGTCAGCTGTATCGAGGATAGAACTTCGACTAAATCTCTTTAAAGGTTGCGGGCACCCTCACGCACAGGATCCGGAAGAGCTTTACAGGCGAAATATCTGGCTGAACTACATGAGCACTACCCGAATACCAGGCAGTTGAATATTAGACAGGAAACTTTAATCTTGGGTGTGCTTATAGGCTTCATTTATTATTAGTTATACTTCAACCTATAAATTGGATCTCAAAATTCGAGGTTCATTTATTATAAACTTCTTGAGTAAGTAAATAAGGCACGTTTTGTGTTAGTTCCATCGAATTTCACGCGTTAGGAAATATATCCAATCACTCTTGATGCCCTCCTTCACACTTCACAACATGCCGACCGTGTATCACAAGACTAACATTAATTCTTCGTTTGTCGTGCGATGTCGACACTGCGCTGAAAAAGTATTCTAACAGTTTAGTTGAAGTAAAAAGTTATATTCTTTCCAAGATGTAAATTAAAGAGCGTGGCCTATGGTGAGACATCAAGCGTCTGCGGTGTTGAGGGTGGTGATAAGGGTGGTGATGAGGGTGGTGATGAGGATGGTGTGCGAGACGAATACGAGATGAAAAGTCTTTAGATGATGACTGATGTTTGGAAAGCTGAGATGAATTTGGCTGGAAAGGCGCTAAGTGAGACAGTTACGCAGATTTATATGCAAGAACGTACGCAAAAGATAGAAAAAAATGAAATATTAGTGAACCCGATTTGACAACACTGGAAATAAACATTTAATTTCTCATGTCTTTTGTTAGAAGAGAGAACCTATAATAATGGTATAACGTGTAAAAACTCGTTGGAAATTCAAATTTTTAAAAGGGCCAATGGATCGGACTCAGAAATGGTGAGCGTTTCCTAACTGGACTGAAATTTTTATTAATAATAATATTTAAACCAACGTCGTATGATAAGAAAATTTTCAGCTTCAACACGTATTTTTAACCAAGCATGCATGATCAAACGCAGTGTTTAGCGACAACCGCAATAGCCCGTCATTCGTAACAAATAACACGACGCAAATGTTTCCTCCTAGGAAAAAGAATGAACCCTGCTACTTAAAAATATATATATTTAAGGTATACCGTACACAATACATGTAAAAACAGACTTGATATAGCAGCTTCCCTCATGGTTCGAGATTTGCAACCAAATTTGGCGTCATGCAGGCGTAGAAAATCCTCGGAATTTGAGTCAGAGGATTTCCCACGCAATGCAGGAAATTCTTTGGCCGAACGCTTCAAGTATATAAATACAGATATGTGGCTTTTTTCTTTCAGACCAACCTTTATTTGTATTCACTTGAAATATTTTCAAATTGAACAGGCGAACGAGGTAATTTGGCGCTCCGATATGATGTGAGGGAAAAATAATTTCTGCACGTGCATGTTGGCAACACTGCTGAGTCAGCTGAGGGCATCACCGACCGCGCTGGCTGTCAGCCAATGAGCGCTAGTGTCAGCTACTACAAGCTTGTCAGCCAATCGTGGGAGTCCTGAATCGTCCTGCTCGTCAGTATGCGTTTGGCCACAGTGTAGTGAGGGTGTCGTGTGCGCTGTCTCCAGTCACGACGCTCCTACATGTGGCGTGAATTAAACACGTGCACTAAACTTCTTCTGACTGAAAGCTCATAAAACAGCTCTGCATGGGACTTCCAAACGGCAGTGTACGTAAATTTCGTTTATTCATTTGATAGTTTTTGTATGATGGAATCGTGATACGTCTTACAAAATGTCATATTAATGCGTCGAGGTGAAGTGATTGCAACGTATTTCAGGGTCACGGTTTTCGCGAATGTAGCCATTGGATGACGCGAGCGTGCGGTGGATCTACGCAGAAGCGATGAGCTGTTTTTTGCATGGTGCTCTTGTGAACCGTTTCGAGTCTTCTGTAGAGCTTCGAAAATCCCTTGTCGGATGATTCTGAAGTTTACGTTTCAACTTATTTAGGGGTACCCTTCCTTTGTATGAATTATTTCCCCATAAAATGTGTACTTGAATGCTCGGAATTTACTTGACTCTTGGTTCTTTTAATTTATAATATGGTATATTTTATGAACTCCACGTAAGTTTTCGAAGCTGATCAACACCGACCGTGAATGAAGAAACGATATATGGAGACTCGGGTGCAAATACATCTCGTAGCGTGCAGGAACAGCACACCCGGTGCACCGTCTTAGAAGAGCGTGTTTATTATTGGACGCGTTGTCTAGCATGTGCCCACCGTCGCACATAAGCGCACAGCTCGTGGCATTTCAAATTTCAAATCCTCCAAAACCGAGCAGTTCATAGCACGCCTGCTAGTGCAGTCAGGACGTGTGGGTGACGCGTGAGGGCTGAATTTCTTGTATAGGATGGTTAAATTTGAAGGGCCGATGCTGATTTTGAATAAAACACAAATTAGGTTCATGATAAGCCTGAATAACTTTAACGCATTGCTTGATTGTGTATCTTACCATGGTTCAAATTGAGTTAGTCTGAAATAGAGAAATATCAAATTAAATGCGGAAAAAAACTTGACGTTTAGGTGTGATTTACATTCAAAATCGGCCATTACAATTTAACCACCCATTAATTGAGGGAAAAGTTTTGCCCTGCTAGGAGCAGTCGAGTGCTGTAGGTAGGCTTTGGCTGCAGAGTTTTGTGTAACTAGGCTTGTGTTGGCAACTTTATGCCTAATATTTT
This sequence comes from Orchestia grillus, assembly GCA_014899125.1. Taxonomy (NCBI): domain Eukaryota; kingdom Metazoa; phylum Arthropoda; class Malacostraca; order Amphipoda; family Talitridae; genus Orchestia; species Orchestia grillus. The sequence goes on along the minus strand of VOMN01107961.1, from coordinate 20,255 downwards.
ATTTTATATGACCGCAGAGTAAGCATGTTGTTTTTACTATAATAATGTTAACGTTCTTCACAACTACCGATCGAACATGGCCTTAGCGTACCTAAAATCATTTTTCTAATTTCGAGGATTTTTCTCGTTGTTCTCAGTAATTCTTACTTTAGGTGGTCTAGCCATGTAACCGCATAGCAGTTGCACAGCTTGTCGTCAGCAGCTGACGTCTATACCACTGCGCTGACGAGCCTCTCGCATGACGCTGTCAGCGTCTCGACCGTGCTGCCCGACTACCCGCCTAAACAAACACGTATACAAATTTCTGTAGCGCACCTCATCTCCTCCGGTGTATTGGTGCTCAACGTCTTGTCCGAAATGCGTTATGGTTGGTAACGATGCCAAGTTTGCTGCAGCCATCAGATGTTTTGCTTGTGCACTGAAGGGCTAGGCTGGGTTCCGGGTCCTCGACTCGACTTTTGTATTGATTAAAATCTGCACGGTCTACTGCTGGGCTTTTGTCAGCAGCGTAGCTTGCCTTCAGGACGCTGTATGCTTCTCCTGTTTGGACTTCGAATATTTCTTATTTTGTTGCAGTACATGTAAATTACGATCGTTTCGACCGAAATTTTTTAACTTATTCATGTGACGGATACGTCATCAAAATCAACAATGAACGGATCTAATTACGAATGAACACGTTCACGCACCAAACCTCTATAATTTCGATTGCACGTTTCGTTCATTGTTATGCACGTCTGTGTGATTGGTTCCATGAAGTAGCTCAAGGTCGTAATTTTTGCATAGAACCTTTTATCGCACTGATGTATTTATTCAGGGAAGTTTCTCGACGACAAGATCAATCATGTATAAGTGATGAAAACATTCATTTGATGTTTCTTCCACGAATCTAGTTTCCACTTCAAAATACATTGTCCGCATTGAACGTTGCTTTGCTAACAACACACTGAGCAGTTCCGTGTTGACTTGAAAGCGTTAGTTCGTATGAATTGCAAATCAAAATCTAAGTCTAACAAAGTGACATGGGCATGTCACGTCGTAGAGTTATACGTTAAGTGTTACGCTTCGACGAGCTCAATTTTGGCCAGAAAAAACCTAGGATTTCACACAAGCAAAATTTCTGTTCTTTTGTTGATTACGCGGGAAAGTGAAACAGTCCAACGATCTATTTACTTCTATTTTCTTCGATTTTCGATCGTTCCTGTCGTTGACACTGTTAAGTAAAACTTCAAAAAGTACATATGCATGTAGATTTATAGTTGTTATTTTAATAATCCATTTTTTGGACAAATCCATAGAATCGAAGTACTCTTTTAAGTGGGACCCGCGTGTAATTGTCATGTGCTAGAGAAACGGCCTCTGCAACTTGGCGAGTATCGAGCGTGCTGAGTGTGGGCATCACGGGAACGTGCGTCCTAGAGACGCATCTTGTGTGCTTGAATTTGAAGGCGGTGATGCGCTAGAAAGCTTAGTCATTGTTCCTGTGTCCCAAACGAGTGAAAATTGCCATAAGAGGAAAAATTCGTACTGTCTGTCCCGCTGTTAATCCATTATGACTCTTCTTTTCGCTCATTGTCATTCGAATAATTTTTTTCCAGCCCAACCAATTTATGTTACCAATCAAGTCACGGTTTCCGTCAAGTGTATGCGTTTAAAACTAAATCCAACCCTATAGCGACCAAATTATTTTCCAATAAGGCTGCGTTTAGTTTTGTCTTGTAAAATATTTGCCCCCTTTAATGTGTCTGAAATTAGACTGGATTTACCTTTTAGGCAAGAACTATCATCATGCTCATGAAACTGGACAACTATGTCCTTTAAGTCGCTAGAGAAACAAATGAATTTCTACTGAATGTGTGAGTGCGAATACGAGTGTCATTATTAAGTGGCATCTGCTGGTGTTGTCCACTTCAAACTCATGAAATTAATTTTGAAAAAAGGCTCTGTAATAGCGTGCACTGGTCAATGTAGATTTATTTTCATTAGTAATTATTTTTGCACCATCCTATAGAACGGGGAACCTTGATTGAATGTTGAAACTTAAATGTAAACAAATCAGAGTTTGGTATAAGGTGACCAAAGTTAGGTAGGTATTGCCTGATTGAAATTCGGTGTTACATAATAGAAATTTACCAAAAAGTTCTTTACATGAGGACAGAATTCTCAGGGGGGCAATCAAAACCAGTGAATAGATAATCGAAACCTGATGTACTGTAATTAATAAATAAGTTGCTATTTATCAAGGTTTGATAAGAATAAACCTGTGATCAATTTGTCACTTGTACGCCGTATGACTGATTCCCCCATGGCCGTTTCAGCGGCGTCATGCACTCGTTGAATAAGACACAAACGTAAGTATGAAATCATTTTGTGCAACGCATCTAAATTTTTACAATAAAGGGAATAAAGAATTTCTGAAATATAAGATCTATGAAATTAGGTCATGAACGAAAAGACTTATGTTGGAAATGTTAAAGTTTTATCAATGAACCTTTGTTTTGACGAGCCTAGCAGGCCTTTTGAAGTACTTTTACTTGTCTTGCGTGAGGGTACCCACTCTAGGCGCCGCCGCTCCGTATTGTACGAAGTGTTCGAAAGCAACGGCTTTACTGTCTTGATTTTTTCATGCTTAAATGGTGATAGTGTTTGCGTATTTCTTAAGGCGTTTTTATTGTCATATGTTGCCACGTTGTAAGCTTTGCATGAACGCAATATTTAGGCGAGAGCTCTTCAAAAAAGTGCTCAAAATTTAAAAATAATTAGCTACGTTTAAAGTATTGAGAGCGCGCTATATAAAAATGATACCATTTTTAATTCTAGAAAAATTTAGGGAAAACTCTTTTGTAGAATCAAAAAGTCTCTATCCACGAACAAAAATATCAGAAATATCATTAGTTTCTGTAAACAAGGTGGAAAACAGACCTCATTTCGTAGTGACTGCTGACAGTGAGATGGAGAGCTTGCCTTTGAGGCTGCAAATGGTAACAAGGGAGCTCTCACATCTTCATGACTATCAGACGAGTGCCGTGCTAATACTTCATGGTGTTGCTGTTAAGTTGCTGTAGTTTTGAATTTCCCCTCATTAATTCGCTCACGCAGCAAATAACGAACATTGTTCGACCAGGAGTCTTTCCGTGTAGAACGCGTCTTGAAAGCTCTACATGCAGAAGCAACTCGTGCAGACAATTTTTTGACTCTGCAAGCTGGGACTGAATTTTGTTGAGTTCTCAGTTGAATAACTTGTATAAAAAGGTTATTAATTGCATTTAATTTGGCACTGCCCGATTATTTCAAATCAATTCGAGATGTTGGTATCATATTTGTAACCAAATGTATTCGTTTTGTACGTTCTTAATTTTTGGACTCATATATTTAAAAGTTTCATTGATTTATAGCATATTCATAGCTTATTCTTCCACCTTAAACGGATGAACGACAAAATTGCGAGAAAAGGTTTTGCAGTTTTTAGTATTTGACGTTATTGTAAGCATTACATTGAAACATTAAAAACTCGAGGGAGTTTCTTTAGACAACTCGTTAGTGGATTTTTCCTTAGAAGAATGAGTGACCCAGTTTTGTTTTTCAATGCAAATTGTCTTCTTATGTTCAGTAAAATGAACGAAGAAGATGGTCTTTCTTCTACAGAATTGTGAGAATGTTGTCATTCTCCGAAAGGTAAAGGTATGTTCGTGACTTCAAGTCGAATCATCACTAATAAGAATGTGCTACGTCAGTCTAGAACTTATTTTATGATCCTTATGCCTTTTCCCTTCAAGAGCGCGTTAACGTGTTTTCATCCAACTTGTATTTTTCTGCTTCAGACGAGTTAGCTCGTCAAATTTCGGTTAGATAAAGCTTAAAACGAGTTGACTCGTCCTCCCTTAATCTCTCATGGTGTGAGCCGACCTCCCCAAGTGTACTGATACATCTAGAGGCAATAAAGTCGTCTGATAATCATACGCTTTCATCAGTAAAACTGCCAGGCATTTCAAATCTACTCGACTATACAATGGATTTTGTTATTTTGAATTAGAAATAGTACGACGCGTTATTGACTGTCAAAGTTTTGCTAATTAGTTCTCAGGCAACACAATTAACGTCAATAATGTAGAGGTAAGAGTAGGTAGGCAGCTAGGGAACTGTACAGCCTGTGTAAATGAGAGTGAATGATCTATTGTTTCTTTGAAATATGCGGTGTCCAGAAAGCTACTCGTGCATACCGATGACGTTTGTGCAGCTGTAAGGGTAACGGACATAACAGGGAGAAAAAACGATACAATTTTTTTTCCCCAAGTTGAATTAGGCCCTAAAATACGCCAACAAAACTGAATCGTGATTGCAGTAAAGGGTGTCTCACGAAAGTGTTGACCTTACTTTTGAATACGAATAATTTACCAAACGTTAAGCTGATTTTAGCTCACTTAGTCTCATCAAATGCAGAAAAAATTTCTATTACATTATAGAGATACATTTTAAAATAAAGAACATATATTATTTCATGGGCACTAATACTACCTGAAATCATCTCAAGTTGGCTGCACCCTTTAAAGCATATAATTAAAAAAGAAGTAAGACTAGCGATGAAAAAAAAATGGTGCAAAACCGTACTTAATTTAAGAGGCTTTTACTGCACTTCATGTTCACCTTTTTACAAACACTGTCGTAGCTAGGATATCGTTCTGAGAATTGCTCAGCCTACTTTCGGCTCTTCGTTTGAAAAGAACATATCAGCTTTCCGGAACTCTTGCCAAAAAAGTGCAAGTTTTTCTAGCCTGTCAAACGGTTTTTAATAGTAAACCAAACCCTGTTTTGATTGTGGAATGAAATATCTGTTTTTATCTCAACCCTTGAAATATGTATGCGGATCCGTTCTCTCTGTGAAACGTTAAGTTGTCGTTGCATGAATATACAAGACATAGTCACTTCCAGAACGCGTAAGTGCCAGAAGCAAACCCTTCAGAAACAAAGTACAAATATACTCTTACCATAAGCATAACAGAAATGAGTGGCTCGTCAGATGCAGGGGTTAAAAAAGCCAGATATCTGGCTCACGAGCCACAGGCTGCCGGCCTCTGGGTTCGTCGACAGAGCGTTCGCCCATTCGTCATGTAAATGGAACAAGAGCCTTGCAGCGAACTTAGGGTCTTTCATAGGTGGGCCGGAAGTGCATTGCATGTTGTGCTGGGCGCCTTGCTGCGGTCACGTCTCGCGTCTTCTGTTGCATCAACACCAACAGGCCCTCTCGGCCGAGAGGAGTGTGTGACCAGCGCTGTCTCAAGAGGGCAACCTCTTGCTCTCTTTTGTGAGGGTAAAACATACTGCGGTAAAAATATTAGTCGTAATAGATTGAAATGCTGAAATAATGGACACGTTGGTAATATTTTATATATTTTACGTGAGCAAGATTAGTTGTGTCACTAGAAGTCAATACTAAAAGCAAGGTTACAATGTTGGAAATGAGCGTAAATGACAATGATATTCGAAGTCTTAATGCAGATAAAAACTGTGTTTTTTTACGAACACGAAAGGCGAAAGGGAAAGGTGATTTCTTGTGCGTAGTTTGAATTTACATTGTATGAACTAGAGTGTTGGAATAACAACACATGCACATGAGAGCTACATAGATACTTCAATCGTTTCAGTAGCACTTGCAAACAAATCGTGAAATGCAATATGAAAATGTAAGGAGCAGCTTAGTATGCAGGCTGCATTTGAAAACGTATACAACTATTAAACAAAAATTATATTAATTAGAAATAAGTATTCAGTAAAATGAGAATGGTAGATTGTGCTAGTTACTCTGACGTGGTTTGTAATTGTGGAAATTTTGTGTCAGTTATACGACAAAATGTGCAATTCGCATCAATGAATATTGGCGCGATCGAATTGTTTGCTAGCAGAAATGTTGCTCAGATGAGCGAGTCATGCGGAGGCTGGCGAACGAGCAACAAGTTGTGGGGGTCATATGGGGAAGTGCGCCCCCCTCTCCCGTCACCTTAGGCCTATTGTTGTTCGGCCAGCCGCAGCTGTGCCAACTGTGCCTGCACCAACTGCAGCTGCACCAGCTGTGCCTTCTCCAGCTATGGCTGTACAACTAGGGACTCAAGTACTGTTCCGGAGTACAATTTGTTTTTGTTTATGATTAAGGAAACTGACTCCAGCAAACGGGCCCAAGTGAATTGGTTGCATGTTCACTCTTAATTTGATTTATTTTTAAGATATAGTTAATAAGCAGCCGCGGGTTCTTTCTTTTTCCATGAGCTGAACTTTTGTGTCCAGAATTGCCACAATTGTGAATCAATTGCAAGCACCGAGACGGTGATGCGTCTGTGGGCCTGCACTGATCGGAGACACTAAAGTTTTAAAAGACCATCCGTTCCATCCAAGAGTTAATTCAATTTAACGCTGGGTCGACCGGGGCAACTTCTGTTCTGACATGAAAATTTCCTCAGTATAGGTCGAGAAAAATGAGTAAACGCATTAAATTTTTGGTTCAGGACCCGAGTGTCATTGACTGGAGGAACTTAATTGTATCATACAGCTCGACGGACAAAATTAATCATTTCTTGAATTGCAAATAGTCATGTACGCAAGCTGTAACGCTCACTTATTACTGCGCGTTTAGTTCAGATTTTTCCACATTAGACATAGCAGGATCTATGGTGTTGTTTAATTCTCTAATTTCTCCTGCCAGGAAACGTACGTCGCCCCTTGATGGAGCTGGGCGGCGAAGGGCTGTCCGGCCGCCTCCTGGACACCCATAATCTGCTTTTTGGCGAGGCCTCCTCGTCCTCGCCCTACCCACCGCTGCCTGATGTGCACCATCGCTCCCACCACAACCCTCCACTTCCACCGACTTCATCAGCCCACCAGGACCCCCACACGGGGTCTACTTACAGACCCTGGGAGGCGGATCCCCACCACCACTCGCATGTGCTGGTGCATCAACCGACCCCCCTGTCCATGGCACAGCACTATGCCACTGCCACGCCCTTCAGTGAAGGAGGCTACCCTCACCACGCGCATCCAGGCTACCCTCCTCATCCACCACATCCCGCTGCTCATCATCCCAAGCTTCCTCCTTTCACAGCCTTCTCCCCAGAGCGCGGGTCACCTCTGCCTTCGTTTTCCACGCTGCCGTCTCCCCATGCCCGCTATCCGCTCGTGCCTGCCCCCGTCCAGGCCCGCCACATCCCCACCGTGCAGCAGCAGATGATGGATGAGAGGCAGATACACATGCTCGAGGCTGCTAACACCAACCACACCACTCCCCATCCGTCTCCTGTAACTCATCCTCAACCATCTCCTGTCGCACCTCATCCTCATCCTTCCCCAGTCACCCCTCATCCCCCACATCAATCTCCACACACACCTATCGCAGCTCCGCATCCTCCTCACCCATCTCCCGCAACACCAGGGGGTGTTGCGCCCTCGCACCCTCAACCCTCCCCCGGTACTCGCTCTTCCATACCCGCTGCCAGTCCGTCTCCTGCGTCGTCGACGACTCACCTGAACGGTGCGACGGAGTTGCAGCAACTCACTGCCAGCCATGGACTCTCATCCAACTCTTCCAGCAATATTGAGTCCTTCCACAACGGCAATAACCATGGCTCACTGGACTCGAGCGTAGTGTCTTCCGCTTGTAACGGTGCCAATTCCGCCAATGGTGGTGGACATGAAGGGTCCATGGGAGTCGCGGGTCTAAACGGTGCAAATTCGCGTCGTCCCTCCTTGAAGCGATCGTGCCGGTCTTCCAATAATGACGTCAGTTTCTCAGATGATACCGCGAGCAGCGACGCTTGCGAGGAGAGCGGTCAGGTTGCCAGCATTTCTTCCAGTGGAGGTCCGCCAGACTCAAGTTCAGCTACACCGGGTGGCCGTTTGTCGAGTCACATGCCTGGTCCTGATTCTTCGTCTCGTATCGGGCACAACCAGGGCAATGGTGATGATGGTGACGGCGGTGGAGCTTTTCGCCATCCCCCTCAACAAGCTGCTCCTCCTTCAACGGATGATCCCCCGGAAAAACCAGTTAAAAAGAAACGAAAAAGATGCGGTGACTGCGCGGGCTGTCAGAAGAAGGACAATTGCGGCGACTGTGCACCGTGCAGGAATGACAAAAGTCACCAGATCTGCAAGATGAGACGCTGTGACAAGCTCATCGAGAAAAGGGTGAGTATCTTCCCTGAGTGAGCCCTTTTACATTTATTCCGTAGCACCTTTGTAGCCTATGTTATTTTAACATTTAATTTGAGAACGTAAAGGAAAACTGCATTTAGTTGTACGAAAATAATTGTTGTGGTTGCCCCGACGACCAGCCGCGACCCACTGGAGATTGGGCTCACTCGTGTTAAGAACTGCGTGCATCTCGAGCACGGCGTGGCTCATTTTTCACATTAATTTTCGCGATTGCGATAAGTTTTGTAAAGCTTTTTTTGAGTTATTGCTCAACAACATTCAGTACTCTTTTGTAGGTTATTTGGTAAGGCACGTATTTTTGGTCCAGAAGCTTGTTAGTTTCTAATGGAAAATTCTGTGTACGTGATTTAAGCTACCGCATTGAAGTTCATTCACCATTGCCATCCGTACACCGGCTAACCCGAGCTGTGACGCGATGCGTGCTGGAGAGACCCCTAATCGAGAATTGTAAAAACAGAGTTGTCACAAGCGGTTATATAGAGCTTTTATGGCATGCGTTGCGTCCTATTTTTTCGATACTCCTATTTCTGATGTTGTTCCGTATTGTTATATTGTGAATTTTACATGCGATAACTGTAGAATAAACCTCATGCTCTATGCCTCTTTCGTCGTGGTATTCTATTCATTCCTCCCATCTGTGTCCAATCGTTTCTTCGTCTTGCTGTTGTACAACTATACGTTACTTTACCTTCCTTGCTCACCCGCTGTTGCCTCTACGCCTCGAATGATTTCCTGTTTGTAAGATGCCAAAAGACGCTTGCTCTGAGCATTCGCTAATCAACAGGCGCTGAGCCCTGCGCCTTCGTTTTGTTTTCTTTCATTGAACAAATTTGGAAGCTTTCTCTATTATTTTGGTTCCCGTGGGCAGTTTAAATGAGTTAAACCTGAAGTAAGCTATGTGCCACTTCATATTTTATTGTTGGAAATAAGATTGAAGCAATCAAACCATTTATCGTAGTTCTTGACATAAGAGTTCGCTATTTTACTAAACCTTGAAGTACGAACACACAGGCTATTTTCTGAGCGATTGCATAAGTTTTTCAGTAAAAGTAGTATTCAAGCCCATTCAAACCCATTTATAGTTTTTGGAGCGATACTGGTTCAAAAATCAGCTTGACAGATCAAACGGCTCATTTATTTCAATCTCTAGCGACATCGTTTTATTTCAATTATGTCTAAACCATGTTTGAAACCTCCCCAAAGTCCTATCCAATTAGCATCCCCACACACGTGAGAACTTCATTCATCCTTCCTCCCCAGTCCCAGCCTCTCTCGCGCCCTTCCTTTGTACTTTAGGTTAAGATTGCCAAAAGTCGTGAGATGCCGGAGTGTTGTCTGCGACCGCAGCTGATATCCGCTCTGCTATGTCCATTGAACACACTTCGTCCGCAGCGCTGTCTTGGTTAACGGCGTACAAAGAGTGTCGCCGAAAAATGTGGCCCCACTTATGATGGATCATCTTGTATTTATAAAGTATCGCACAATTCAATATCGTTAGACTAGGTAGCAAATAAATACTTTAATGTCAGTCCCGATAAGCATTGAAAACAAATTATGCAATAGATGATGAGCGATTACACTGTAATAACATGTTTTTGCAACACTGTATACATAACGTAGATCTTCGAAAGTGTATTTGATTGTTCGACTCCTCATACTCGACCTCGGCGGAGTGACCGGTTCTCATATATTTTTGCTGCCTTATTTCGTTTGGTTAATGATGGCGTACATAATAGTTATTATTTTGTGATTAGATTTCGATTAGAATAAATCTTACGTGTGATGAAATCTTCTAAATTTGCGAGAAGAAATTTAATCTTCCTTTAACGTATGAATAGTTTTTCAATCCTTATACGAAAGCTAACTATTTGCTTTACATTTAGTTCAGAGTATCAAAAAATTTCAATGAACGATTTGGAAGATTAGTTCAGTTAGCCTCGTACCAGATGCACATTTCCTTGCCTGGTGTTTCACGAGAGTCACGTTACTTCTCAAGCTTAAAGAATGTGACGGCATATATATATACTCAGCAAAAGTCAAAACAAAGCGTAGGTGTTCCAGTAGCGCTGAAAAGATTAAATTCAGTATCATACAACTGCCCTAATTTGGTGTTTTATTCTTTATAGCGATGCCATGATTTAGCGAATGTTAAGACCTTGTTATTCTAAATGATTTGAAGACGTATGTTCATGGTTCTCAACGTCTTGGCTTTCAATGAAAAAAATATTTTCATCTAAACAGAGAACGATTTTATCAAAAAAGCAAACATCGCCATTTAATTAAGCCTGATAAATCATTCGTAGCTCTTGCGTGCTAATATAAATAGTAGTAGTGGTAGTAGTGCAAGTAGAGGGAGCATAGTTTGTAGCGCTTCAGTTACTCGCATTATTTCGTACTGAAAGGCAATTGACAATTTAGTGTACACTATAGTGAACGGTAGATCTATGCACGAGAAACGCCTGTCTACAGCGGAGGTACCCTAACATGGACATGCCACTCCCCATAGAATACGATAGACAAACTTAACTAACCTAATCCTATTGCCTATATCCCATGCTTCCTGAAGAGGTACTGATATAGGACGGACGCTCTTTCTAATCAACGATGTGCGGCCCTATGGCATTGACGCCGACATCGGTTGGGGCAGCTTCTGCTGCTGACTTCTTTTTCTGCACGTTTCATTAAGTATTGTAAAATTTCCAGAGTTAATATCAAAGAAAACGACTGCAGCAACGGGCATTGGTAGTATTTATTTAGAAAATGCATATTACGGACGTGTGCTGACTTAAATCGCACAGTTTGGTGTGAAGGCTAAGTATGAACCCAGGGACTGATGCTCGAGCGCCTGTCAGCCCCTATAGTTCCGTGTCACTTCTATACTGCATTAACTTTTTTGCGGCCACTCTTTATTCAACACGGGCATCTTATCAAATACCATACTTTCCAGTCTTTCCTTCCTATTACTTACTTGCGGGAATACTAAAGGCATTGGGCTCCCCACGCCTCCATATTTTGATGACTTGGAAGTTTAGAGGCTAGCAGCGCTTGCGACGTGCATTGTTGCCTCCGTGACGGTACAGCCAAAGCTGCCTCTGACGTCGCAGGCTCGTGTGCGCCGTGGCGCTATCGGACTGCACGTGCACGTGAGCCTCTGTAAATAGCTGCCACTCCGTAGGCCTAACCGCACCTCACTCATTCTCTCTCCCTCTCTTTCTTTCACCGTCTCTTGCACACAACTACTTCTGCCCTCGCTCGCTGTGTCGAGTTTCTTCCGTGATCTGAACAAACCTCGCCCTTCTATCTGTGCGCTAAGCTTTGTTTTGGTGTTCCGTGATCTCCGCTGAGCTTGAGACTTGGAACGAAACTACGTTTTTCGGGCTCCTTTCGAAACATGAAATTAGGCGCGTCCTTGTCCTATGGCTCATTTTTTATTCCATTACATTTAATTCAATTTGAACTCTTTGGGACTAGGCTGGTTTTCACCCGATAAAATATGAAAATTTTCTCCAGTTGTTTTTGCTCTTCCAGTTTCGATTACTACGCAACTGTAATTTTACTACTTTTTCTCCAAATTGACCGGATGTACGTCCAGTAATTGGATCAATTATTGAGGCGTACGTAGATTGTTTGAGAACTATGGCAATTAGTTCATAACTGTCTTAAATTTTAAAACATTTATGAATAACATATCATAACATAAAATCCTTCCTTTTAAAAGATAGAGTCCATTTGTTCTCTGGTACATACACAGCATAGCGCTTGCGTCGAAGATACATGCTAGAATATTTTGAAGGTGTATTGAGTGGTGATACTAAGTGGACCTCAAGCAATTATTTGCAGGCGTTGTGGGCCCAACACAATATCTTTATAGAGGGTCGTTAGTGACTTTACGAGGGAACGTACCGCCGGGCAGTGGGACACCGTCCCCTCTCGCCCCTCCCTCCCTCCCCCTCTTCTCGAGGGAGCTCTCCAAGAGGGGTTGGGCGTCACCAGTTTAAGAGGAGTTTATCCTGCTTTGCTAATAGCTTTTAAACTCCGTATTGCTCTTGTGATATGTTCTCTCGAGGGCTTCCCTACGTAGTTCCTTTATGCTTTATATGTTGATGTAAAATGGAATTTTTTTAATACACCCATGATTAATTTCAGCGGACGTTCACTGAGCTTGTGTTAAATTTTATTTCAGTGACAATATTTTTGCTTATACCTTTATAATGAGCAGGGCTGTAGCTATGTCTTTCTATTGTAACAACCAGAAAAGCAAGACACTGTTTACCTTTTGGAAACCGAGAACCAATTTCGATTTCAATGCTGGTTTGAAGACGAGTCGTTGATGTTCTGATGTTCCTAAGATATTCAGCTTTCTGTATCAAGTTTGCTCATTTTGGAACCTGACATTTTGGCTGTCTTCTACGCGTTCTGTCAATTTTCTTTTAAATTCTGTGTTAAATTAGATTATTCATGTAATGAAAAAGCAAACGTATATATAAGAAATATCATGATTGATTTTGCGAACATTGCATAGGCTCTTGTTGATTTTACAATGTCTACATAGTAATTTTAATTCGCTTCTTCATTTGCGCGTGACGTGAACTCGCGTTTTTTCATCTGTGGAGATGCTTTTTTCAAGCAGCTCACTCAAGCTGCTTCCTGTTCTTCGTTAATTATCTCAGCCGCCGCCTCAGCGCAGTTCCGAAGGTAGGAGACGTAATGTGTAGTTGGAGAAGCCTGTGGGAAGGAAGTGGAGAACGTGAAGATCATCTAGAGTGACAAGCTTTGGTGGAGCTGTCCTATGCGAAGATGAATTACCTCTACAGGAGCACCACATGGCGGTCTGTCTACGAACACCGTCTCATATTGACAGTTTTTAAAGCTATCAGCATTTGATGTTGATGGTTCTTCATATAATGTTGCATTTTCAGCAACTCACCGGCGATAATTTGTGCACATTATTGCTGTGAAACTGATGCTGCGTCTGACAGCTGTGCTTCATCAATGTGTTTCGTTAATGTGTTTCATCAATGTGTTTCATCAATTTCATCCTCAACCGCAAACCTATTTTTGATATCTTTGTGTCATACTTATGACTTCAATTAAATCGTCTATACATGAAGCTCATTTAATATTAAACCATGTAACCAAAACCACTTTAGAACAAAACCCTTGTCTCGGTGTTTTATTAAGTGGCAGTCTTTCTACCGCTTTCAGTAGGCTCCCTCATTTTCATAGTATTTCATACCTCACTTTCTCTGTTATGAATTAACGCAAACTTTCATTCGATGTGAGATTGACCACCGGAAATTTGTGTGTGTGCATTTGGACTAGAACTGTGATGCCCGTGAGAGTGCAAGACGCGTTAGTGTCGGCCAGGTTGAGGGATCACTGAGGTAGAGGTGGCCGCTAATGGCGAGGGCACGGAAATGCTAGCGGAAACGACGCCGTCCTGCGTTGACAGACCCGCCAAACTTGAACTTGCCGCGCACCCTCGGCTGCAGTCTCTCGAGTTGGCGGATGTGCGAGCTGCCGTCCTAAAAAGAAATTCTCTTGTAATCTGCTTAACAGTGAAATTTACTGATGTGCTGAAATGACGCTGTCTTGTGCAGTAGCCTATCAACCAACAAATTAAAGTCGTAATGACAATATTGTGAAGGGTGAGAAAATTAATGCGAAAGATCGATGGTTTCGGGATTTTCTCCATCAACAGAGAACAGACGAGCAGTAAAATAAGGTCTGCACAAAGTACACTTATGCCATGAATATTGAGTGCTAGGCAGGCTAATCATGAAGCGGTTTAAAAGTACGTTGTAGAAAATGAAGTAACTGGAAAAACTAACATTGATATGGTAAGAGTTCAGCTTAATTGATGATTCTATACTTGCAATACTGCAAGATTAAAGAACTGTGGCGTCTAAACCACTAAATAAACATACAACAAACATGAATTGCCTGAGATTTGGAAGTAGATCTCGAGATGTAGATGACCGTGAAGGGAAGATTTTATGAAAACTTAGAGGGTGGAATCATGTTCGGCTATCTAAATATCTCTAAGACTATGTCTGCTCATGCGTTGGATAAGATAAGTAGGTTTGTATTCATAATTGGGAATTAGAACTCGGTTTGAATTTTATACAAATTTAGCATAGAATTAATAGACAAGAAAATGTCTTTCTAGATGCTTTGAGGCAATTAAAATCGTATATTTTTTCCCAGGTATAGAGAAAAAGACAGCGCCCAAAAGAGCCAGTGGCAGATCGGAGACATTTTATTTTTTGCTGCCAAGAAATATTTAAAGTCGGTTGTTGAACAAAAGATGAACAAGAATTGTTTCCGAATGTTTGCCAGGAAGAACGAAAACTTGTCATGACGAAGGCTTCAACCTAACCTGAACGTGTGATGATGAATATAATATCCATAACTGTGACTCATGTAAGATCTAAAGATACCTCTGAATAGTGCAGTTTATTATGCTATGCACTTCCATTGGCGTTTTCGGTGAGTGTCTGAGGCACCGAATTTTTCTTTTTAAAAAGAGTTATAAGTATCCATACAGGAAGTCTTCACAAATTTGTCTAAAATGCAACGACTGAAAAACTATTTTTAATCATGTGATCTACATCCGGGCGATATTAAATCTACTCCTTTGACTTGAAAACATCATTTGTCGCGAGCATGACGACAGCGATGTGTTATATCAAGGCGGCGATGCAGCAGGCGGCAGAGGTTGGAGCTTTCCGTGCATGAGTCCATCATTGTCGACTTGCTGTGCCGAGCTGCAGGACCTTTAGAAGTTTGGTCTTCAATTCTTGGCTCGGCAACTGGACACAAAGGACGCATTTTGGAGCGGCTGTTACAGCGTCGAAATAAAGCTCTACTTCCCACGGATCACCTTTCTTTGAGCAAATTTAGCTCGCTGTCCGTACGAATAGCATTGCTCTGTAAACTGAGTCCTGACGGAACACTTTTTCGGGAGATGGTTGCACCAGAGGTCGTGAAATGAGAGGCATTTGTTGTGTGGGCTTCGATCAGCCGAAAAGAAACCCTTCATTAAATCTTCCATTGAGATTCTTTCAGTTTGACAACCAAGAGTTTTGTTACAATTTAGTAGCTTTCCGTTCAATGGAAACGTGAAAATTTCTCCTGCCAAATAAGTTTTACTTCATTCGCGTTTTGTACATTGGCTTACGAACATAAAATTTCGTGTGAAACTTATTAAATAATAATTTGCTTCTTTCGTATTTTTTGTATTGAAGTAATGTAACATTTGGTTTCATGGCTGTACGTATATCTATGCTCAATGTATTTATTACTACTAATAGATATCCTGTTGGACTGATTAGTATTTACTCGTTACGGAGAATTTCATAGTCTAAAACTACTTTTCGAAATGCACTTCGGTCACTGGTTAGTTAAGCGTTTTTTTCAAATGCGGCCCATTCATAACATGTTAATGTAAGATTAGTGCCCATTCAAATTTCCAAATATTTTCTTCACGTATGGTAGAGTATCATGTGAACTAAAATTTTACATCAATTAATGTTTTTTTAAAGGTGCATTATAGAAATATTAGGAGCTACTTTTTTCAAGCTCCTGAAAATGTAAAGTAGCATCACACTTAGATCGAATTTTCTCGCTCGGTTAACTTCTCCCGCAATCCATTTACAGTTGAGTTGCGAAAACCTTGGTACACTTTACTGCGGAGAGTGCGACAGCTTGGTACAATTTACTGCCGAGTGGCAACACTCTGGTCCTGTTGACTGCCGAGTAGCGGCAACACTCTGGTCCTGCTGACTGCCGACTAGCGGCAACACCCAGGTCCCGTTGGTTCCAAAGTAGCGCTACAGCCAGGTCTCGTTGGCTCCCAAGTAGCGCTACAGCCAGGTCTCGTTGGCTCCCAAGTAGCGCTACAGTCAGACCTCTGCCACTTGACGAGCTGAAGTCTTCGGCGTTGGCGGGGCGCAGAGCTGCAGCAGCGGCTGCATGGCGGCTCCTCTCACAATTAGCGACTCTAACTAATTAGAAGCTAAACAAATGGCAGGCTCAAAGCCATCGTTGAGCCCGAGCACACAGAGTGCCCCTCAGCTTGCGGCTGCCGCTCGCTCAAAAATTGCAGTCGGGTTTTATTTGTTCATACTTTTCCTGCTGCTAATGAGCGGCTCAAGTTTACGCACCACATCATGCACGCTTGTGGAGACTCACTGATCGCATTCGCTGGTTGAAAAATTAGCCTTTTTCCCTCAGACTTGTTTTTCATTTTGCATGCATTTCATTCTTCAGCGGTCGTAAACGTGAAACGTACAAAGTACAGCGGATTTTCACGAGTTGTGCATGGTGTTTTGATCATTGGAGGACCACTGTGGTGATTTCTTCATTCTTTTTCAAAAAATGTTGGGCTCAAGCATAAACATTCAAGTTTATTTTAGATTTGAAAGAATATATTTTGTATCCCTTCGTTGATTGCTTTATGATACATTATATTGAAGAGTAAATATCTCCCTCATTTTCTATTTTTGGCATTACCACGATCTGTTTGAGCGTCAAATTATGGTGAGGTTTTGCATTACTTTGGTCACTAGAATTTAGGCTCGTGCAACACGCCTACAAACACCAGGTCTTCTCAGTGCCTCGCGTAGCTGCATAGGGCTACCTTTTGCACAGTGCGCGCGTATGTACTTCTCGCCATCTGTTGCTCCTGTTTTACCTAAATTATGTACATTCAAGTATGAGTTCGGTACATCGTTTACCTCTCGCTGCCTCCATTCAACAGTGTTGTCGTCAGTAAACAACCTCAATACAGGTTTGTTTCTTCATGATTCCATGTTACAGCGTTGTCTTCAGCAGACTTCAGCTCCATAGAGTGTTGTTTCCTTACTAATTCCACCCTAAAACGTCGACTTCAGTAAAGCTTGGGCGCAGTGCGGCGTCCAGTGCATATGTACGGCGGCCTCTAGCGTTGGGCTCATCAAGCGTCACACAGGCAGCAGGAGCATCACACAGGCAGCAGGAGCGTCACACAGGCAGCAGGAGCGTCACACAGGCAGCAGGAGCGTCACACGAGAACTCGAGACAATCGTCAATGGAATGCGCTTCTGATGCCGCTCTTTCGTTTCCTGTGTGGCGGCTGCGCGTCAACTTCACTGTTGCTCTGTTCCTATTTTGCTGAGCCTCACTCTTACGTGTCCACCAAATTGTTCTAAAATATGTTGAGACCTTATGTGCCTATTGGAACTCGCTTTATCTCATGTTGTGTTATTTTTTTATAAATGTTGTGTTAGATGCAGTGGTATTATTGTTTGAAATTTGCTTTCGGCCTGATGACGTCACTGCCTCGTATTCTGGACATGGTCGTTGGCAAATCATAACGTCGATGCAAGGTAGTGATTTTCGTTCAAAAACAATTCTTATATAGTAAAAGCTTTTCAAATAACGCCTATAGCGCTTTCGAATGTAAAATTTTCAAGTAAACTAAGTATTGAGAAACACAGTCAACGGTTTTAATTTCTGATCAAATCTCTTTCTTCTTCGTTGTCATCAATTCAGCAACGACATTCTTTGTAAATAACAACGTGATGAGCTATTAAATTATTGATGTTTTTCACTTCAACAAGAAACCATGCGTGTAGAGAACACACGTTGCTGTAAGTCTCGTCGCGCTTGAGGACCAAGCCCCGCCGCTCCATGCTCTTGCCTAGGCTAGGTGCTGCTGTGTGGACCGAGTTTTCTTGGAGGGGGTATTAAAATCCCCTGTCTTGCGGGGTCCAAATTACGGTCACCCCCAAAAAATCGATCAGCCGCCCGCGTTCACTGAAGCCTTGCTTGGCGCCCTGGTCGATATGAGCTGCCGCCTGTGTTACGGTGCTGCTGTAGCTGCGGGTCATTGTGTTACGGCGCTGCTGTAACCGAGATCATTGTGTTACGGTGCTGCTGTAACCAAGGGTCATTGTGTTTCGATGTTACTCTAGCCTACATTTTTATGGAGCTGCTTTACCTCAGGTTATTGTGTTACAATTATTAGTGCCACTGTGCGTTCCGTTGCAACATCGTTACTATGCTATTTAACAACTCTGCTAAAAGGTTATACTGGGCACATAAATGGTAGCAATGTCAGTTTCCATTACATATATGAATAGGATTGCAAAAGTGAAATAAAATGCTTCGGCAATACTTCTGGCATGTTTATTAACGCCTGTAAGAATTGAGCTATATTTAATTCTTCACTTCAAGAGCTAGCTGCTGCATCATAATATATTGACCGTTTTATAATTCTCCTATTGAGTGTCTCATCTGAAGCCGTAGTATTAGTTCAAATAAGAATGCTGACGTTACTCTTATAAACTATTATCATATGTCATGTCAGACTGATCGTTTGACTAATCTTTTATTTAAGTTCTTATTTATTAATTGAAATACAAGCGTGCCAATGGTCGCCAGAGGGATGAAGGCCTGACCTCTGAGGTGTTCAGCGGACTCGTTGTTCATTCATTGTGGTTGTTTACTTCTTATTACTTGTTATGGTACCAAGAACACGCTATGGCCTCTATTCCCTTTTAAGTAAATTTCTTATGTTTATAACATTAGTCCGTTCGCCTGGACTATTTTACATTCAGTTGCACACAGTTGTGGTGATGCAGGCTCATTCTTGCGGCGCCGCGTTGTGGTGCCTGGATGAAAAGAGGCTCAGTTGAGGGGCCTTGGAGGGCTCGCTGGCTCCAGGTTTACGGTCGCCCCTCCGACAAACTCGGCAAACAGCCTCACTTTAACGGCCTAGCTCTTGTAGACTCGGGCCATGTCTCTCTACTCATCAACTTCCAGACACTGGCAAAAATGCTTTCATAATTTTTTCCATCAAAAATGTTGTTTTTTCATTCATTCCACCCCCATTTTGATGGCCGGTGAAGCTCGGGAATTCTGCTTCTACACTTTGTGCGTTTTGTTAATTGTTATTACAGTAAAAAATAGTGGAAAAGTATTCAAATTTTCGATGGTAAGCTCTCCTTTCTGTCCATTCTCTTACTGTTTTAGTGGAATAAAATGCTATGATTTTTCTTCATTCAAACGATTAATCCGTTTCTCAGAATAATAGGTATTCAAATATTTCATCATATTGGGCGAATTCCAATTAATTTAAACTAGCTTTTGTTTCTAATTTTCACTGATCCTAATTTCAAATTTTCATCGTGCATTCTATTTATTTTATTTAATGCTGATGAAACTCAATGTCTCGATTCTTCCCCTCTAGACAAGAACAATAATTATTTTTGTTCAGGAGAAAAGAAATTTCTATGAAAACTTGGAGTTACTTTGTTTTTTAGATTTCTATCCATTTCTTCATGAATTAGTGTCTTATTTCAACTGATAAGTAATAGAATAAGTCGTTCTTACCGAGGTAATATTTACGATAACGCTCGTCGGATTTATACTTTCTGCAGTCAGCGCAGACATCTTCTAGCTGTTAGGATTTGTCTCATCGCTCAGCAAAGTCTGCGTGGTAACGTAGTTGGGAACTGCCGTTAACACGACAATTTAATTGTTAAAAAGCAATTCATTTATTTTTTAATGCGTTTTATTTTTTGCTGCTCACTATGAGCATTTTTGGTTCTCGATCAAAAGTCATTCATTTTCCTGAACAAATGCGAAAGAGGCATTCATTTTTCCTGGGATAAGTAGCAACATTCTGTCTTGAATTTATGACTTCATTCTCTTACAGAGAATTTTACTGAAAATTTTTTCACGATAAAAGTACATCAGAAATACTGAGTTTGTGAATGCAATATTATTTTCAGGCATTCTTCGGCTATCAACTTGTTTTTGACTAGTCTTGATCATTGTATCTAGAGAGCCATCCAAGCTGCCGCTTTAGTTCCTCCAACAATAGGAATGAGAAATCGATTAGAACACCACTCATATAGCTGCTGTATTTGTACCTCTTGTAGGTACAAACGTTCGATATGTTCGCAGCTTTTACACAACTGAAGAAAATTGTTCACGATTCGGGCTACGTTCTCGACCTGCAGCTGCAGCGCCCGTGTCGTAAAGCTAGTGACCCGTGCCCGGACGTGCTTCCC
>VOMN01107958.1:0-11193 GCA_014899125.1 Orchestia grillus | reverse complement strand
GCTGCCACAAATCTCTCACGGCAGTCTTGATATAAGGGTCAATGTTGACAGTATTACCCTTATACTGTCAACATTGACCCACCCTAACATTTCGACCTATTCCGTGAAAGCAAACTACGTTGACGGACGCACGCCAAGCATCAAAAATATTGCTAGCAGATCCTGGCCAAGAAATGGAACACCACAGCCATGACATTATTTTCAGGAGACGTGTCAGTTTACTGAAACACCCAGCAATAAAATGACAACAATTCACGGAAAACAAGAAACATTACCTACATAACTACAAATGAGGGCTCGTAAAACTAATTATTTCTATAGTTCTAGCGAATAACAAAAATTATTTTGAAAATATGAAGCAACCCGAGAAAATATGACCTTCTTCCTTCGACATAAATATATTAGAAAAAACGTCCTGACCTAAAATGAAATGCGACGTGCTAACCTTAAAGGAAACGTTAACCTTGAAGGAATCGTGTATACTTTGAAAAAATCATGGTTACCTTGAAGAAGACTTGCACAAGCGAAGGGTCCTTGAAGGTTTGCTCCCACTGGGGACCAGGCCTCAGGGGCGGGTTCTGGTCGTGCTCGAAGACCGACATGAGGCGCTTCGGCAGTGAGACTCAGTTAAGGAAACTACGCATAAACAATTCAGCTCGGACCTTATGTCAGGGCCTCACGCACGCTAATAAAACTGAATTAATCGCACGAATTTCTGGTTATCATAGAGTGTAAAAGAACAATTTAAAGAGATCAGAGATTGGTTAAGCCGATACTTTCAATCAACAGAGGAGATCAATCAAAATTTTGCTCAAGTATCACCAGAAAGAGCATAAGTTTCAGGTGCCTATGGCTGCAGTTGGCAAAACAAAAGAGACAGACAGCGCAAGTACCTCGCGAAGACAGCGAGATGCAGCAAGACAAAGAACACACACGCATGTTAAAGGTCAGCTGTATCCTCACGTTGGAGAGTGAATAAATATCTCTAAGAAAATAATATCAGAGTGATATTCCATTCCATATCAGAATGATGATTGTTTTTAGAACATCAATGTATCCAGCAGCATCAACCTTAAGACCCAAGGGAAAAATGCAAGGAGGCATGACAAGCGAAGTGACACCTTCACTACTCACAACTCCTAAAACCATCATAGTTGCAGTTTAAGCCCGTGACTGCATGTGTTCTCATCTCATGGATTAACACCTAACTTAAATCGGTTATCTGGAACAAAAAAATATATTATAAATTATTCGAGTGTGTGATGAACTGAAAACGACATGTCCTCAAACAGACCTCGCACCCTGTAAAACCATTTCTAACTAAAGACGTTGAAATACCACCACTCATGGCAGGAACTCTTGAAAATTCTAAAACCATCACGTCCAGAACGTTGAAATACCAACACTCGCGCAACACTCTTGGCAGGAACTGGTAAAAATTCTAAAACCATCACGTCCATAAAACTTAACACCCAAACGACCAGCAACAAAGGATATAGTGAAGTGAAATGAAGGTCCAAGTGAGGGTGCCCTCAGCCAGCATGATGAGGCGCAGCACTGTGGTCTTGAGCTCCCCCTCGGGCACCTCGCCTCCCCCGGCCTGCCCCGCCGCCTCCAGGCTGTGCGCACACTCCTTCAGGAGCCCCAGCACGAAGTGGAAGATCCGACGCAGGTCTGTCCCCTGCCACGACAAATGTTTCTGTCACCGCGTGTGTTTTACTTCAATGGTTATTAGATTAGCTTAATAGTTTGAAGCTCACTATCCGCATGAAATTTGATCCAAAGAGAGTAAACAGAAGCGTCCATTTAGTATGGACCGTAGAGATTGGGGAATTTATGCAAAAAATGTGTTTCCACACAGTATCCTTTACATGTAGAAACAGCAAGCAAGGAATGAACAGTAAGAAAGACATAAAAAGAAAATGAGTAAAATAATTTCTCATACTTAGAAGAGATAGTTGAGAAGATGTGAAAATCGGAAGAAGTAAAGTGGGCAAGAAAGAAGTCCCAAAGACCTATCTATAGCTGAGTTTGTCTGAATACGAGTAGAGTGGAAGAAAATTGACCATTCAGACAGAGTGGAATGCATAACGACTAAGATGTTGATGTACCACCCTCAGAGCTCAACAGCAACAGTCGGACTAGCTCCCCCATACAAGCATCATATCTCTCGACTTTCAAATGAGTAACGCAGGTTTGGAAAAAGAACGCAAGTTTGCAGTCATATTATTATTTTATATATTAGAAAAGTTTCACCAAAGTAAAGCTTAAAGAGCACGTCATAAATCAGGTGATAATAGCCACGGTCAGGCACTACCAATAAATACAGAATTAACCCATAGCACAATTCGTGATACAAACTCCGAAAGCAGGAAAGGAGTTCGTAGCATTCCCCTTCACTTGGCATCAGTGAAATATTAAAGCACAAATAATGGAAGCAGTAGACTACATAACTAAAAAAAGCAGTAGAGGTAATTTTCTAGCACTTTAGAAACTCGGACCATGTCGCGCAGCACATCTCACACCCTAAAAGTTATCCGCCATTTATATCATCACAGAGATAATTTTGTTCAACGAAGAGAAGATACTACGACGAACCTCAAACTGCTTCTTGGCCTTGAAGTGCGTCTCCCAGGTGATGCCCACGTCTGTACTCTTCACAGTGACCGCGTACTCCTGCATGAGGGCGTTGAGCACGCTGCATCCCATCAGCCTCTGCACGAAAGCATGTACCATTTCACTTTTTTATTCGTGAGAACAATTCCGTAGTCGTGATGCGCCAGTCCATCCGGCAAGTATCACTTTACACTAGTTAACACTAGTTCAAAGAGTAGATGTAATGTGCT
Organism: Orchestia grillus; assembly: GCA_014899125.1. NCBI lineage: Eukaryota > Metazoa > Arthropoda > Malacostraca > Amphipoda > Talitridae > Orchestia > Orchestia grillus. The sequence goes on along the minus strand of VOMN01107958.1, from coordinate 8,347 downwards.
AGACAATTCAGCAAGGGGCCCTTCGTACGAGTTAGAATAGTAGAAGTAATGTGATAGACAATCAGGCGAGTATCACCGCTAACTAGTGAGAATAGCAGCCTTTATGTGACGTGGTGAATTCGGCAAGTGTTACTTCACATTATGGGAAAAAACATAGGCCAGAAAGTGCTAATCAATTCGACAAGAATAACAAAGCATGGCTGCTGTTGACAACAATAGCCCCAACGTGCCACAGTCAATACGGCAAGTGTCGCAAGGCCATACAGATAAGAACAAAAGCTTCAGTTGATCAACGACTGACTAGCATGCAAAAAGAGATATATGAAATACTGACATTTATTTACGTGGAGACAAGGCAGCAGCGGCTCTCTTTAAGACTGCAACATGTACCACCACACAGGCCCCAACACTTCAAGTTTGGTCCACTCTGAAGCTGAGTATCATCTTCCCCATGAAACATTTCAAGAGCATAAATAATTGTTTTTTCTCCCCATAACATTTTCCGATGCACGTCCGTGGCAATGCAAGGAAAAGGAAAACGGAACAGAATTTATTTTAACACGTTAACCGCCACGTGTACCACATGTGGTACACGAGGTCGTCTAACCTAACCTAACCTGGCGAAAGCAGCAATATATATGAAGAAAATTTATCAAGTTTTCATGAAATTTCTGGTCATCACCCGTACATGCTAATGTAAATTAAAAGGAAAATTGATAAGTTAGCCAATAATTTTAAAGCCAAATCCTCCATTTTTAAATTCACGAGAGATATTTGACGACTTGTAATTTTACCTGTGTCGAGAATGGCGGTTAACGTGTTAAAGAGATGCATCAGTGGGAACACTACAAGCTTAAGTCGCTGCATTGTACCTAAATTTTAGATTAAATTCAAACATTTATCCAGGGCGATGGGAACAGCACCTCAAACGCTTCACCACATTTTTCCCGTTCTCATTTCATCCAGTTATTCCAAATCCTGATGACTATTATAGCATGCTGTGTGCACAATATAATTGTAAATCAGATCACAGCAAGACGGAGGATTTCAGTGATAGCTATGAACTCGCAATCATAAACGTAAAATATAGCTTGCGATTCTAAAATATAGTCTATTCATTGGAGCTTCCAACATATTCTAACAATACCTATGAGAATATGAGAAACCTAAAATAGATCCCTACAGTGAAACAAGGAGGATTGAATAATGGAGCATTACGTTGATAATTACAGATCAAACTTTATGACTTTATCTGCAGAGCAGAACAAAAAAATCAATATGACTGTTACAGTTTACCAAGACACAATGACGATGAGACGACGAAGCAACCTGTTCATGGTCATCACTCTATCGTAAGTAAATCTTCATCTCTATGTAACTAGCAAGATGGAGGAATTGACACTAGGGTGTTAACTGTCATCACACTAGGGAAATAACTGACTGCTCATATTCAGGTATGTAATTACTCGCTGTTGCATGTCATCACTCTAGCTTGGCTCCTAACATTCGTTGACTACTTCCTGTTACCCGTCACCACTCTGGAGTAATCACTGGCTCCAAACATGTGTTGACTGCTTCCTGTTACCCGTCACCACTTTGTAGTAATCCCTGGCTCCTAGCATTCGTTGACTACTTCCTGTTACCCGTCAGCACTCTGGAGTAATCCCTGGATCCTAACATTCGTTGACTACTTCCTGTTACCCGTCAGCACTGTGGAGTAATTGCTGTTTACATTCGACTCACTGCCAGCCCTACATGGCCCCTATGACCCGAGGGGAAATAATTTACCATGGAGTTGTCAGGGTTTTGTATGAGCTGCTCAACTTCAGAGATGAGAGCACTTCTCTCCTTGCCTCCGTCATCTACGCTGGCTCGCTTCACCATGATCGCCATCACCTGCAACAAGTGAAATTTCTAGTACATTGTAAATAAATAAAAACAAGTTTTATAATACTAGTCAATTCATTCAATTGAAAAGGCAAAACTTATTGTTCATACATGGAAAAATGAAACATCACAAGTAAGAGTAAGATAAATAATTCCATCTAATCCTGAAGTTTGTACCTTGGACAAATAACTCAGACCTACCTCTGATATGGGTTCTCTTTGCAGCTTTTACAGAAAGCTATAATTAGTATTTCTGAGATCTACCCCTCAGGGAGATCTCAAAACTACCACTTTACATAAACTACGAGTAATATGAGTAGCTAAACATGATGAAATACACAACAGATTTTCTTACGCACCTTAGTAATTTCAGAGGGATGCTAATAGAAACACTTAATTCTCTACTCCAGACTCTATGTTATCCAGACAACACTGGTTTAAAATACAATGTATAAGGACTACCATACCCATAATAAGTCATTACCCCAGTTGAAATTACAACCTCGGCTTACTGCCATGGTGTTCACACCTGAAGAAGGCAGATGTTGAGAAAGTTATTGACATAACCTAATAAAACCTCAGTTTAATAACAGAGTGTAAAACCCAGTGACTGACCTGGACTAAGGTTTCGCGAACATAATGTGGCTGGTGAGGCCTGGCCAGAACGTACTGCAGCACGTACTGTCGGAGCTGAAGTTTGTCTTCGGAGGTGAGCTCGCTCCATTCTCTTATGATACCCACACGGAGTAGTGAAGCTGCCTCAAATAACAGGTATGGCACTTGACTTGTTTCTGGGAAATGTTAAAAAAGAAACTGGTTTGACCTTAATTTTTCTTAGTAAGTAAAAACATTGTAGCTTTTAGAAATATCTGATATCAACAACATCAATTAATTAAGAAAGGACCTTCCTGTCTTCACTGTAGCAATGGGAACATTACGAGTGAGGAATATTATGCTAAACCAGATAAGGCTTACAAAAAGAGATGGCCTCTGTCTCATTAAAAATTAGGAGATATCATTGAATTTACATTAGAATGTCAGTAATTGAGAACAACCTTGAAATAGACAGGGTATCTGGACACACTTAACTACCACACAAAGTGATCAATATCTCAACAACAAATACAGTACACATTTGACTGTCAATTTTGCAAGTTATTGGAAAAGGCATTCAGTTATGCTGATATCAGTTTCAATTGTAGGTATCATTTTATAAGGTGCTTTTGTTGCTTTTTTTACTGTAAATTAATTCCTTCATATTTTTTAGAACATCATTTTCTGGCTCTATATTTTCTTTTCAGCCAGGTTTCAAAAATACTTTGCTCCTAAGTACACAATTTGTCAATTAAATTTCAATATCATGATTGTGGAAATATTTAAATTTTCTACAACATTTTATTAAATGAAAATAATTCAACTTTGCAGCATGAATGTTACTTGTTACTGCTCCCCTGTTCATTTTTCTTATAAGCAAAATTTAAAATAAACTTCTCAATAGGGGCCTGTGATGCTGATTTCAGTTTTTAGACCAAAAATTTCTTCTACTTAAAAGGGTTTCTCTGTTAGGGATTTTATTCTCCTTCAGCACCAAAAGTTAGCCACTTATCTGCTCTTTCAAAAGTTTCAGTAGATTTTCAAAAATATTTTTGTCCTTGTCAAAAACACATTCTCTATTCCTGTAACTGCATCAAGAAAACTAGCTACTTGTAATTCTAGGCAATGTAACCACTCAAAAGAATAGGCACCACATCAATAATGCTCGTAATACCACCAAGTGACCCACAAACAATGGCTGACTAGCTTCAATCACACATGGATCGATCTTACCTAAAATTTCTCGACAAAGGTTAAAAGGACTTTTTGTCTGTCGTAGCTGAAGAAAAACTTGCTCTGCTTGATGCCTTTGTTCACTGGTCACCACATCTGGAGGTGCCTGAAAAAATAGATGGTTAAAATGAAATACATCTCTCCTCATCATAAATTTAAACACATTAGCTAATTTTAAGAAAATTAAGTAAAAACACAATAGGTACTTATTGATCATGTACACACATATAATTCTTTTACATAATTACAGAGAAGTACCTGATAATAGATATAAAAATGAACTTGCCTCAAGAAAAAATATGATTACCTAGAAATCTTTTTGTCAACCATGTCTTATGCTTTCAGGTACCAAACATTTACTTTGGGAGTACCCAATCATGTAACATTAGTTCTCCAATGTGATGCTTGGGCTCCACTCAATAGAAAACACTGCAATTTGTGCATAGCACATAACTATTTCACATTGCAAAGAACCTTAGCTTTCACCCATGTGCAATATAATCTATTCATCTAATACCATAAAACACTTTTGAAATTCAACCTTAGTCCTAAAGTTTAACTCAAACTTTGGAACAACAGAAATATTTTTAATTCTTGATGCAGGCAACTGATTACGAGCTACATTATTGAAAAGCTTTACAGTAAGCCAGTGTGGTAACTTCCACTGAATGAGTATAGAATTTTTTTTTTAAGAAATAATTACCAAAAGGGTCAAAGCATTAAAGAGATTATCATCTGAAACTATCTTGACAGGTTGCCCATTTTGTTTCAGGCATCATAACACCTTCTGGTTCTTTCATCTTTTCATAGCATCTGTCAAGAACTGTTTTGAAGTTCTCACATACAAGCCCAGCAGTGACCAGTATGTGCAGCAGTTTTAACCCTTTACCAACCAAAAGGACATAACTGTCTCATTTCATGAAGATGCTGTCAGCATTTTGTAAAAATCTAAATGTAGTTTTATTCCAAATACACAGAAGGATTCAAATAATTTCTTGTACAGAGCAAAGCACAGCCTTATCACAAAAACAATAGTCATTGAAGGGGTAATGGGCTTTGAATCAACTTTCACATCCCTGACTAATTTTTTGTGGACATAATTAGTTCTCAATTGAATTTCTAGCTTTATAAGCTTTTATGAAATGCATGATCTTATTTTTTTATGCCTCTACTTCCTTACTCTCCCCTGATACCTCCAATATCCAGTACTTGGAGTTGAACATTTTAGACAGAGATTATAGAGGCCCCAACATTCTTAGCAATTTTCCTACATGCAACTTCAGCACATAGCAAATCTGCAATGCATTGTTGCTTGGCTTCTACACAAGGCATCCTAGCTTGCATGATTGAAACTTCTGTCTACATCAACTCTATAAACCTTCACTCTGAAACAGAAAACAATATTTAAGAATGTATGCATACTTGGGTATATTTAAAAAGTTAGGGTTTTAAAATATTCCACTGCCTGGTGTAACACTTCATTATTCATTCCTAATCATGATGCATTTTTTAATTATTTTTCAGCAACACTCCATTATTCATTCCAAATCATGATGCATTTTTTAATTATTTTTCAGACACTTATACACTTTCGTAAATTTGATGAAAAGCTGGACTCCAGAATTTTTCCTATACAAATATACTGTATAAATTTTATAGGAATATTCTTTGCTTCTAAATTTCTATAAAGTACTTGCGAGCCAAAGAAAACAGTGATATATTCACTTAAATTCAATGCATCTTATACATTCAAAATGGCAGCAGACAAAAATAATGCAAGCACAATCATTGTAATTACTCACATTACTACTATTGTAATCTTACACAAATTGAATGAAAAAAATGTTTTAAAAATATTCTCTACTGAAAATAGTACTTTTCATACACTATTTTCAAACGATAATATTTTACAATTTCATAAAAAAATTGGGAGAGCATGTAGTCCACTTGACAACAAAAAGTAAAATTGAGCAGGATCTTTAGTGGGTCTTGTTGTGAGTACAATAGCGCATCACTTTACTCATGGCAGTCTCATTGCTTCATGACCTTTAAACTATCCAATGCAGATAAATATCCCTGAATCCTAGACACATCCTGAGTTTTTTTTTAAATTAACTTCAATCATAAGAGATTACCAAAGATAAAAGAGGAATTGCCTCTTGTAATTAAGGAGTTGGACATTCTGGACTCCTAGGACTTGGACCTTATACCTTTTGACTCCACAACCCTGGACTGCTTACCAAAATTCTATCATCTTATATTCTATTTTACAAGCTTTGAATCAACTATTCACAAACATGCTATGTTGACCAAACACCGTCATGTTATATTTTATTAAATGAAAGATATATCTTCCTTTAGATTGCATTAAGATATAAATCGAATATCAATTACTTTACTGACTACTTTATGTATATATATTAGTCTTTTGACATTGTGAATAATATATGCTTTTATATTTTATGTTCTTTATTTGTAAGAGTATTGACATTCATACTATATTATAAGCAAGAATGAAAACTAATATATTTTAATTGAACATGAGTCACATATAATGCATGACACAGTGTGGTTCTCCAAGAAATGAGAATACAATCTTAAAATGACATGCATTAACAATTCAGCAGCATTTCTATTTGAAAATCTCTATATTACTGTTAAATCAAGCATTATCTATCTTCTGAAATAATTTTAGTATAAAAATACAAAGGATTATTCTTTTGTATCTGTTCCACCAATTATAAATATTATCTTTATTGAGTAATGAAGAATCAAATATTTATTAACAGTAAGTACTTGAAAACTGTACGTTGATATCTGCATTACCATTTACTTCACATGCACTATTCTAATTCAAATTATTTTCATGTAAATTATTTATAGCCAATAATTAAAATACTATATTGGATAAAGACTTTGCTTGGAGAGAAGCTGTTAGATATTATGAATAAGAATTAAGAAGATTAAGTAATGAACAATATGAAGCTATAATTGACTTAATGCTGCTTGATGATGAGTTGCCCAAGATTGAAAACTTTCAGGCCAAAAGTGTACTGTTGGAATAAATTTGTAAATTATGAACTCATATTTTCTAAATTACTCCTACAGACATAGAACCAGGAAGTCTTGAATTGCACCCTGTACATAGGTATTGGTATGAAATGCAGGCTTCTAGAAACTACTCCCTAAGGGTAATTCTGATGAGATCAAAGTTGTCATCAAGATAAAACGAAGACTTGAAAAAAGTTACACAATTGCTTACAAACTAATGCTAGGGTATAATCTTTGATACTCCCGCTATTGTTTTTGCTATCAATTACTCATTATTTCATACAGAATATTTTTTACATAATTTCCAGCAATAATAAAGAAAAAAACAAATACCAGCTTTTTCTGGAAAATTATAGATCCTAAAATAAAAAGAAGATAGCAAAATCAAAACAGATATTGAAAATCTTCCTTAACAAAGCAAGCTACCATATGCGTACGATGAAGTGCGCTAAGTCAAAACTGCATAACTAGTTTGAACCAGTAACTAGAACAAATAATAGATATCCAAACTGCAAATGATAACTTTAAACTTACCATCATTATATCAGCTGCTTTTTCAAGGCGATCCATGATTACTTATTAATTAAACAATACACAAATAACAAATATCAGCTGACCGAGCATTCGTTCCTTGTCTATGCATCCATGAGTTTGTTTACCTCAGAAGTGCTGCCATCTGTTGTGAGCAAGCGACGAACACCAAAGTTCATTCAAAGTTCAAACAATATAACACGGTATAGCAGTATTATATATGTGCGTAGCCTATTATTCTATATACTATGAAATTAAGAAACTTGACTTAATTTACTACTTAGCTACGCATAGTTATTTAGGCATTTAATTTTAAATCCGCACGTCGAACTATCACAGTTCCTTATTTCAATAAGTTTAGTACATTTACGTGCTGTTGATAAAGTAATTTAAATAATTTATTTCCACAAGTGTCATTTCATTTAAAAATATTACTGACATACATTTTTTACATTATTACAATAAACAGCTTTAGCTATAGCTACTTGTGGGTCCACATGTTCTATAACTTCGAGGGCATCCTACAGAATTATTATTGCATATTATCCAACAAATTACTCCCATTTTGTTTATTCCAGTAGATTCATTCACATAATATCAAATCTAACCCTTCTAATAAGTATATCATATAGCTCTAAAACTCAAAATCCATTTGTGTATTAGAACTAATGGTAAACAGTCTATAATAACGATAGGAATGTAACACAAGATTGCCTATTCAACTAAACGATTTTCTAATCCCCCTTCAGGAAAAAAATTATTCCAAAATAATATAGAACATTGGAACGCACTGCATGCAACGAATTGGTTTTCCTGTATTTTAATTCAGTACATAATTTTGCAATATTACAACTAGTGCTATCGTGGAGATTTTGCAGGAAATTTGAAAGTACCTTAGCAACGTAGTTTATATAAATCGTTATCTTATTACATTTAAAAACCTAAATATTAATTAAATACAGTAGTATTTCATTGGTAATAAAGTTAGCATCCTTCATATATAAAAACTTTTAAGTGGGGTTCAAGCCGTGGTTGTACGTTCCTTTTGGTC